>JAODUH010030706.1:1593-22699 GCA_027564835.1 Typhlichthys subterraneus
AAAAAAAAAACCCCCCCCCCCCCCCCCCCCCCGCCCAGCTAGGCCTGGTCGAAACGACACTCTTTAGTGTTACAGCACCGGTAGGCCATTAGTCTAACCATGTAAAAGAAAAGTACTATACCATTTTAATAACCATTGAAAGCGATTGTTATCTTTCTCTAGTAGGTCTCGCTTATTAAAAGACAAAACAGTAGACTAAAGTGTGTAGGGTTGTCAGGGTAGCAAAAAACTTTGCCTAAATAGTTTTGGACACCACATTTAAAAACAAGTTTGATACCATGTAACAGTTATACAGTATAACATAACATTCAATAATCTCATAAAATGTCCTTCGTTATTCTCGGCTCCTGTTTTTATTTGATAAAACTCCAGAATGGTTTTTATTGATGCAATGAACCAAGTCAGGACATGTTGGACCATTCTCTCTCTCTCTCTCTCTCTCTCTCTGTGTCTGTCTCTCTCTCTCTCTCTCTCTCTCTCTCTCTCTCTCTCTCTCTCTCTCTCTCTCTCTCTCTCTCTCTCTCTCTCGCTCTCTCTGTCTCTGTGTGTGTGTGTGTGTGTGTGTGTGTGTGTGTGCGTGCGTGTGTGTGTGTGTGTGTGTGTGTTTGAGGCTAATTATGGTGGCAGATTAATAGCAATTGAATAATAATAACTACGTGTGTGTGTGCACCGTGCATGAGCGTTTCGTGCTGTACATATTAGCACATCCCACTCACTTCCTGGTATGGTTAGTAATCCCATAAGCAGATAATCACCACCATCTTTTGTGTGTGTTCGTGTTTTCTTACGTAGATGGCACAGCCAGAGGAACCGCTTTACGACTTCCCAGAGCCCGCTCCTGGGACAGAACACCAGTGGGCCGGACATCAAAGAGGGCAGGGATCTCTCAGAAACATCAGCGTATTGGACCGCCTCTTGCTTACACTTCCTGTCTGGTTACAGCTGTCAATCAACCCTGCCACCGCACTGCACATACTGCAACGGGAACCGCCAGGGGTCAGAATCACATACGCACACACATGCACAGAAAACCTTGTTTAGCTTACACTGCACACAAACACTACATACAAATATATAGAATGTCTATGTCTCACACTACAAGGTAGCAGTGCAGTATGTAACAGGCTTTGTCAACCCACAGACTTTCCTGGTGCGCAAGTCGCGTACATCACAGAGGAGTGTGTTATGTGTTCGTCTTGCGGACGACAGTGTGCCGTCCTTCGTTCAGCAGTTTGGCATACGAGAGGAACATGGCAGTAAGACAACCATGACATTTCTGAATCCCTGACATGAAATATTGGAGATTTCCAGGAGAAAACAAGCTGGTCGTCACGACATCGTGGCATACTTGTGTTATAACAAGCCTTTTCAATGCCAAATTAATTTGGCATTGGGTGAAATGTCAATATACTGGTGATACCACATCTTATTTTACATTTTATAATATACACAGAATTAGTTGAACCATTTTCACAATGAGATCAAGGAAGAGCAGCTGACGACCTCCATTAATTAATATCTGTATCCTCGAGGTGTAAATAATGGTACTGTTTATATCTCTACTCTACATACTGTGCTATAGTTATACATACCTTTGGGTCTCTCACTAGCTGTCTGCCTGGAGACATCAGACATCAACTTCTCAGACCTGCCAAGACTTATCGCCTTTTACTGTGTCAGCAGGTAAACATTTCTCTTTCGCCATATCTAGTTTTTCAGCATTTCCTTAAATTTATAAATTGTCCTTATAGCATTTTCAGTTATATAATAATTCCTATATGTTATAGAGTAATTCCTTAATTTGTATCTACTTGAAACTGATTTTTATAAATTTAGAACGAAAAAAAAAAAGAATTCCTATATGTTATAGAGTAATTCCTTACTTTTATAAATTAAAAAAGAAAAAAAAATGTTGAAACTAAAGTACATTTCTTCCATATCTCCTCTTCTGATACTTTTGTTAAAGGAGTTGTAGGTATGATTTTACAGCTATAAATGTAATTGTAATTTGTTAGAAATTTCAGACATCCATCAGCTATCACTGAGTGAATATCTGCTCTGGCTGATTAGACTGGCTCTGCGGCCTTCCGCCCAACTATTTCCCTTAAAGGCAGTGTAAGTCATTCTTGAGAACTGCTGCAAAACTTTGAGCTCAAATCAGACCTCCCGCAAAAGATCCGCCTCACATATTGAAACGCATTGTTGTTGTGAGCAGTGTTCGCCATTTTGTTTATGTTCCTATTTACGGAGCCAGGGTAGTATAGAAGTACCAGATTCATTATTTCAGCACGCAGAGAACGGCAAGATAGCGAAATGTGAGGAGATATTGGGTGAATTTGACAAAAGGTGTATTATCTTATAATTAGTTTACAATAGCAGACTATACCTTTAACTCAGTTTTCACTGAGATTATAGTCTGGAGACACTGTTCACATTAGTGTTAGCTCTCTCACTCTCCAGTAGTTTCAAAATGCACCAAATGTCTATGCCCATTCAACATCTATCAATGCAAATCTACCTCAGTCACATCTTTGTAAATATGACCAAAAACAGGCTTCACAATGCAGACCAATAGGCCCCAGGGAGGGACCAGAGAAGAACCGGTGGGATGTTAGCTTGTTGGTTTAAATAAATCTGAACTATCTTTCATTATTTTTAGCAGGCTCTCGTCACAACTCTCAAATCATCCCTACAGCAGCTTTGTTATTAAAACTGATGTGCATGTTTCTTTGTGTCAGGGATGTATTGCCCTTCAACCTGGAGCTTCCTGAAGCCATTGCTAAGGCAACATCCCACAAAGAGCTTGAGTCTATCTCACATATGGGAGTAGGTAAGTAAATACACCAGAAGTATTTCCTCCCAACTACATTGGCTACAATGTTTTATCTGGGGGTGAAACACAAATTAATCCAATTACGTTTTAGAAATTAAATAATAGGTTAATGGTGAGTCAGTGATCTTGGAGAAAGATTGTTTATATTTTCACTTGATCGAAACTAACACACATTGCCAAGGCTGGGACACCACTTTGTTTGTGCTTCCACTTACAGAGCCTGGGCAGTGTAGAATCACCAGAGTCTTTGTTCAGCATGCACATACAAGGGTCAGCTTGCGGACCGTGAGCAGATATTTTCTGAATTTGAGTATTAGTTTACAATCACTGCCTTTACATTATGAGTGATGTGGCCTAAAAGTGATTTCATTGTATTTGTTTGATATTATAGATTTAAAAGTTATAGTTTATAAGTGGTGTGGCCTAAAAGTGATTTCATGGTCTTTGTTTGATATTATAGATTTAAAAGATATAGTTTATAAGTGGTCTGGCCTAAAAGTGATTTCATGGTCTTTGTTTGATATTATATATTTAAAAGATATAGTTTATAAGTGGTCTGGCCTAAAAGTGATTTCATGGTCTTTGTTTGATATTATAGAGTTAAAAGTTATAGTTTATAAGTGGTGTGGCCTAAAAGTGATTTCATGGTCTTTGTTTGATATTATAGAGTTAAAAGTTATAGTTTATAAGTGGTGTGGCCTAAAAGTGATTTCATGGTCTTTGTTCAATATTATAGCTATTTAAAAGCTATAGTTTAAACTGCTGTGTGTGTACATATTAGTTACAGAATTTGAAAATACTTGTTTGGGTTCAAATAATTTGTCATGAGCATTTTGACATTTTGTTTTCATAATAAAGAAGTAATCTACAGATGAATGAAAATAACTGTTAGTTGCAGCTCTAGTTTTACATTGTTATTGGAAAGTAAGCACTAATTAGGTATTATGCATAGACCATACAACATAACATTCTTAAAAATAATTTGAAATGATGACACCCACTATTACTTGTATAGTAATAACGATAAAGCAGACTATTTTGCTATTTGTCATTAGAGTTTTGGAGTTCGCAGTTAAACTTCCGTGGGCCACGAGAGGCACGTAAGGCACAGAAGTTTGAGGAGAAGAATCCAGAACCAATAGGTGCACCCCCCTCCGTTGCATCCTCACAAGCGAACTCTGCTACCCAGCCTGGGTGCCCCCCGAAGCTTGACCCAACCAGTGAGCACGAGGAGAGACCTCAAACCAATGCCGCTGCAGACCAGTCTACCTTATTCCAGGAGTTCTGTCCAATCAGGACCCGCAGCCCCAGGGAGCTGAACTGTGGCTCTGACATGGTTACGCTGTGCTTCGTCAACCCCCTTTTCCCTCAGTCCCACGATGCACTGCAGAGGAGACACGTATTCAAGCGCAGCCACAAGGTCCGGGTTTCCACTGAGAACTCAAGCCCCCTGTCACCCCCTCTGGACCCACCACCCCCTCCACCCCTAATGGCTAAATCCAAAGGCAGGTGTAAGGCCAGACAGCAGGCGGTACCCAAGACTCCGTGCGGGACACAAGCTCAGCCAAGTCAACCCGCTCAGAGGGATCCCCGGTGTGTTGGTGCCCAGCTCCAGACCTCAGCACAGCGGCAGCCTGTTCCTCAGACCTCTCCATTCCTACCTCAAATCCAGGAGCAGGACCAGAAGACAGGCCAGATACACGTGGAGCCAGAAGGAGGCCAGGAAGCCAGACCTCCAACACCAACCACGACGACGGAGCATCTGCCAGACCCAGACGAGTCAGACTATAGACAACCCTCTACAAAAGTCTTCAACCTCACCCCATCGCTCTCTCCTCACCCTTCTCCTTCCATCTCCCCTAGAGAATCACCCTCTAGTTTGCTGAGGATCTCCCCTTCTCTCTCTCAATACGACTCCCCTGGTGTCCTCCCCTCTCTCACACCCTACCAGTCTCCCTGCCCTTCTCCTAAAGCCCCGTTGCCCCTTTGCCCCTTTCCCTCTCCCTCAGCCTCCCCTGTAGTGGAGGACTATTGCACTCCAGCAATCCCTCCGAGGCCACGACAGAGAGGCAAGGAAGGGGATGTGCATGCGGTGGTGGAGGAAATACAAAAGGATGACAATGAGACGGATGAACAAAGGGACGGGGGCGAAGAAGAGATAGGCTTTATTTTAACCCACCTCTTCCCCATCCACTTAAATGATCCATGTAGCTGCAGTTCCCTCAGCAGTCTAGAGGAGGCGGCATTAACCTGTTCCCCCTCAATCCTTCAAGTGGACAATGGTATAGCCACTGGACTTCAGTAGCGTCTCCTCTAGAGCCACTCAGCCCAGTCTGGATTGGCGCAGAGGGTAGATCAGGGCGTCTACCTTGATTGCCTCTTCCTCCTGCCTAAGTAAGACACTTAACCCTAACTAGGGCTAGAAAACTGCTAGATTATAAATGCAGTCCATTTACTATTTATTTTCTGGCCTTGATGGAATAAGCTTCCTGCAGCAGTCAGGACAATCACCCACGAGAGAAAGTCATAATACATCTTGGTACCTCATGGCCTCTGACCTCTCTACCTATTAACTTAGATGAGAAAAAAAAAATATATATATCTTTGATGATACTTTGCATATGAATATATTTTTCAAATGTTCAATCAACTCTTAGAAAAGTTAGCACTTATTATTTAGGCATTTGAGAAGTTAATGTTAACATGTATTTAATAGATAATGTGTATCTGTTACCCTCGATTACATGCTGCTGTCATTATTGTCACCTTGTTTTTTGCTTAAATCCAAATTTTACATTTGTTTGTAAAAGTGTGCTATAAATGGTACATGTTTTCTATACAGCCTATAGTTATACTGCCATCTAGTGTCACGTGTCAGCAGTGTCAGTAGATTTTACACAGTGGTTGCTTGTGGCCTAGCCCAAGGAGCCCTCAAGGATTCTGGATCCAAAAGCCTTTAGGTGGCATCCCATAAACTTTCCCCTCCTTCTCATTAGCATAATTATGAGTCCTACTGTTACTATTATTTTGTCCCAAACCCTCTATATTTACTCCATGTTTAACGCATTTTGTATTAAACATCTGATTATCATAGGGGTAGGCTACTATGCTGATTGCCCTTGCGTTCACCTACCAGATGTTTACCCTTTCCCTCATTATCCCATGTGTAACAGCATAATACTGCTTTTCTGTATTAGGATACTCAGTCTTCCTGATTATGACTAATCATTACTCCACCTGTCTTTTATAAACATACTGCAAAGTTTACTTATTACCAAAGACCTGTGCAGGCTCAGTGCTACATACATGTTAACGTACCCTGCACGTTTTATTCGGACTACTGCATTATTCCGAATTTTATATGGGTCAACTCATGTAAACGGCATATATATTCCATATGGATATTACAAATTAGGCCTTATTCCAAGTGTATACATTTTCAATTAAGTCAATTTAGTCTAGCTTTGCGTAAACAGACAACTCACTGGCTAAATTATACATTTTTATGATTGTGTCACAGCCTATGTTCTGCTGCTGATCCCTGGACAATACTTTGTAGAGCTATGGGGATCTGTTATACTCAAGTGGGAACCTTCGTTGCTCAGAAATTAATACAACGCAGAAGTGGCTGGCTGCAAAAAGGAGTCAATCCCCATAGACACCCATGTAAAAATGTGCAACTTCACAGCAAAAATAAATGTACTGCAAAGATGTCGATGACCAGAGCCAGCACAACACGGTATTCAAATTAGTTCTTGAGTAAAGCTATGGGTTTGTCCATTTATACAGTCTGTCATTCTAGACATTTGGTAGATACATTTTCAGAATTAAAATGGCTACATTCTGTTCATATTGCGTACTTGTTGAGACATGACTTGTAGAGTCAGTGTATTGACATATTAAATGTATAGAAATGCCAAAAGGGTCTGACCCCTAACTGGGATCTATAGTCAGCTACTGTAAGCAGCTATTTTTATGTAGACATTTGTAACCGCATCTGACCTTTGGCCAATCTCTTCTCTCACTACACAATCACTGAAACACCATCTTCTGAGACCCCCCCCCCCCACACACACACACACACACACCTTTTACTAATGGCACACCTTCAACCATTTTATTTTACTCATGATGCAACACATTAAGTTTGTTAGTTAGCTCATGCCTGAGAAGGTATGTTATTACAGTATATAGCAATGCCATTCAATATTTCCTTTTAAAAACAAATTTATTTAATCAACAATTGTGTTTGTGTAGTTAATTTATCAGCAAACAGCTTCCAGTTTAGTGAAGATAAACTGTAACATGTCATAATCAAACAAATAGTTTGTTGCCTAATAACTAAGTGAATAAGACAAACCAAAACCAAAAAACCAAACAACTTTAACGTAATTTAAAAAAGTCAGCTTTTACAGTGAATTAAGACAGACATTTACTTGGAACTCATTGTGGTCATTTAGCATAAAATATGGTTTATTCAAAGGTAAGTGCGTCTTTTGGGTCAATGATCAGCTCCTTCAATTCACCCAACAAATTAACAGAAAATCCTCAGCTCATATCTAATGCAGATCATGTAGGCCTATGTATGCATTTGTTTTGAGAGGTTGTGTTACAAACATTTGTTTTGTTACTTATGGTGAAAAAGTGTGAATGGATTTCATCACCAAAAAGAGGCATCTCTTTTACTGAGCTCCAATAGGCCAGCCTCCAACTGCTCTGCATCGTCTTGGAAACGCTCGATAAAGGACTGGATCAAACCTGCAGCACTACCCTCATACTCGACAATCTCAACACTGTCCCCTGGAAATGACAATCGCACATACAACACAATGACGTTAAATGATCATTAAAAATAAAGTAAAACAGTTATTCAGCACTGTGTAGTATTTACTCCGGAATAAGCTAAAAAAATGACTTGTTATTTTAGATCACAACATACTGGTGTTATGTGCATGCTGTAGGTTACATATACTGTTAGGTTTTGAAGTGAGCACTTAACGCAGGTGTGATCACAATACTGTAAAGTATACATGTAGATTTTATGGCTTAACATATCCAAGCTGCAGCACTTTATTCTCTCACACACACACACACACACACACACACACCATTGATTCTTGTGTTGGCCTGGATGAACAGCTTGCGTGCTTCCTTTCGTAGCAGTATCGTCTCCCGGAGACGCAGGAAATTGTGCGAGCCGTCGTCGCCAACAGCAGAGTAGGCGTTGTATAGCTGCCTGCCCCCCTCCACATCTGCTGTGGACTTGTGCAGCTACATGGCACCGTTGAAACACAGTGACAGATGAACTCATTGCGTAATCATAATAATTTGGTGATAGTTTTGTCCCATTGTAAAATATGATGTCCCTGTCTTTTTAAAATGTATTATATACTGTATCGCCCCCACCCCCACAATGATGTTTGTGGTTGTTAATGTTTACATACATTTATGCATTACCACTTCTTCGTGGCATTTGGACCAGAGGTTTCAGAACCACTACATTGGAAGCAAGATGGCAGCTGTACCTGCAGTTTGCAGAGGAACCTGTGGATGGCGTTCTTGCCCACAGTGTGGATCTTGCTGCGGTCCAGTGTGATCCTGGCGTCAGGCCTGCCGTCCTGTCCCGTCACCTCCTCCAGGCCCACCAGGCCCTCCCCGGCCTCCAGCAGCACACGCAGGATCACGAAACGAGCCTGCATGTGAGCCTGTACACGCACACGCACACATACACACACTGACATTAATATAAACAGTGAGGCATAGTAACTGCCAAAATAACGATGGAAAAAGAAACAAGGTTGAAACTGTAAAGCTGACAGTGAACATGTTTACGTTGTGTGTCGACGTGACTTGTAAACTCCTTCCACAGCACATATGAAAAGTGCTGTGGAACCTGAAGGTCATTATTTATGATTAGGTGATGAGCGCTGGTTCCAGTTGGATAGGCGCACCGCGGCTGGAGAGAGGGGGAAATACAGAGAGAGAGAGACGGTACCTGTCTCCAACTCTTGCTCTCCGGTGTGTAAAACTCCAGACCCAGCAGTCCAGCACGGACCATGGTGAGCCAGTTCACATAGATCACGTCCTCTGCATCCTGGCCCTCATGACCGAAGATACTGAAACAGTGGAAGAAGACCACGGGTTAACCTGGTGGTGTGTACACTCACTTTGAAATGTTGGCCTCAATTAAACTCCTCGGTCTCCACCTCGCTGTTTGAATGTGAATCAGAGACGCGTGCGTGCACACATGGATCCCATGCGGTGTCCTTGTATTGACATGTAACCCTGCCCCATGTAGTTACAATTCAAACTATTCCTCACACGTGGGCTTAGAACCAAAGACACGAATAAGACACAAATTGCAGTGGTCCCAAAACAAGAAACGGCTACCACATAATGGGACGTACCTCAGCACCTGTTTGTTCAGACAGAGGTAGAGACCAACACACTCGGCACGGCATTCTTCATATGATGAGGCGATGGTGGAGAATTTACTGTCCCAGGTTTCACTACCCCGGTACCAACTGGACACCTACGCACACGCGCACACACACACACAGACAAGTTAAGAAGCTTAAAACCAATCAGTGGTGTGTTGATTGATTACACCTTTGTACATGCCAGCACACACACACTTACCGGTTCCCCTGTTTCTGGGTTGATCACTTTGCCTTGCTCAAAATTGAACTTGCCCTCGTCATCCTGTAGGGAGGCGATAGAGGAAGCTTAAGTCTGACAATATGCTCAACCAACTTGCTCTGGTTTTATTTCATACAAGCTCATTAAATCTACTAGTCAACTCATCACTACATCAGCATTACTTAGTTAGCAAGCCATGATAAACAATGGGACCACATCTATTAACATTTAGAGATCACACTAACCTGTACAAACAGCTTGCCACTACCATGTCCCAACAGCTCATGAAGGCCAACCTGCACCTCAAACGATGGGCCTTTCCACTTAATAAACGCATCCTACACACCCGCACACACACAAATGTGAGCTTTTATGCTCAAGATTTCAATGATTACAACGAAGCTGAGTTGAGCTATAAGCTATAATAAGGCATTACCTTATCTTCCTCCTCCAGGAAGGTGAGTTTGTTCTTATGTGTAGCATAGGCTACTGCCAGCACATTGCCTAGAGACACATTCTTAAAGCCCTCTGACTGTCTGATGTCATCATCTATATGAGTACACACACACACACACGCACACACACACACAGTTAGTTACAGGACCAACTGCTTGTTCACAAGGCCCAGTATGCATTTGTGCCAGAGGTGATGTAACCCGGTGCAGTACATACAGTTGGGTATGTTGATGCCAGCTGGTATGCCACTCCCAGCGAAGGTCAGAACATCCAGGGAGGTGAAGTCAGGTTTCATGAAGGTGTCCTTCTCAAAGTCCTGGTGCCAAGGCAGCTCAGGGAGTAGAACCTCGGCTGAGCTCACCAGCTTGGTAAAACGCTCGCTCATCGCCTTGTTAACAACCGCTACAAATCCTGAGGTCAAATGGTTACACATCTGAGTAGAGTCCTGAGTCCTATCCATATTCTTCACTAACACAGCTACTAAGCCTGGATAACCTTACTACATTATTAGCACTAGCTACAGTATACACCAATGTTACAGTTTCATCCTTTTGTAGTGACTGCAAAAGGGTACCTTCAAACTCTCCTCTGGCGCCAAATGGGTCTCTGTAGCTCTCAATGAAACCAATGTAGCTGTGAGTGAAAGAGAGCGAGAAAAAATAATACAACTTTAGTTAATTGGCGCATCATCTATTAGTGTTGGGGCATCTACTTTGGAACCCAACGAAGATGACCCAACACTAATCAAGGTTTCCACTTGCACGTGTTGGTGCTGAGATATGGCAGCAAAAGGGAGTCAATCCCCATAGACTCAAATGTTAAAATGTCAGACTTTACAGCTAAAATAATATTGTTAACAGCCTGGTAAAAACAGAAGAAGAAAAAAAAAGAAAAAAGAAATGGTGTTGTCTCTATAGCTTCCCCTTCATGATAACCAAGAGCCAGCACAGCGCAGTGTTCAAATCAGTTCTTGAGAAAAGCTATGGGTGACACACATTTATATACACAGTCTATGGTTCAGACAGAACATTTGCTACGTTTTAAACTGAACACCATTTCGAGAAAAAACAACCACCACAAAAAACTACAATACCCCCTCCCTCTGTCATAAGCAGACGTCAACTGTCATTTGAGCATGTTGCTATGTTGTATCAAATACGTATATACACAACAGAAATACTGATCTCCATCTTTTGAATGGGCGTACCTCTCTACGATTGGGCCCTTATCTTTGATCCAATAGCGTGAGCCCTCCTTGTGTGCATCCACTGAGCCAAAAGTGAAGCTCCGGCTGTACTCCTCGAGCATCCGTTTCTGGTTGTCATTGGCAGCATGGGCCTGTCAATCAAGTGATGTTAGAATCTCAAATAAAGTAACAGTGGCTACATTTACACGCATAAAATATTGTTCCATTTCATTTCTACCAACAAGGTAACCTGTGACCTGGGTGACGTGTGCCCTCTGCCCCCAGAAAAGTGCTACATTCAAAATAATGCCAATTCTGCCAAATGCAGAATATCCAAATGAAATATTCCCTTTAATTAAATGACCTATATCACATTGGGAATAATGCCAATTCAGAATATTAGCGTGCAATCAATGTAAACCAGAGCCATGGAAAGAGAGAGCTATGCTAACGTCAGTTTGAAGCAAAAAATACAAATAAAACTATGGCAAAACAGTGCCAGGACATGATTGGTGGGCAGTTTGAGTCACTATAGCGATACATATATAAATAACTTACTATTTTTGTAATTACTAGACAATAAATGCACAGATGATTTACGTTTAGAATATAATTAAAGGGGAACTTGTAATATTTGCGGCTAACTTCCGGGAACTATTTTGAGGCTCCAGGATCCGTTATTGCTGTGAAAAAACGGTCCGTTGGAGTGAACGGAGATGATGCTCTCTTTACATGGCTCTGATGTAAACATACTCAATGTGGTAGAGAAGTGTCATTTGAGTCCAATGCAGTTTACATGCTTTCCCCTCATCTAACAATGTTCACACTGTAACAATGTGCTTCTGTGATGTTTCATCTCTGCCTGATTCTGCAGCTTGATTTTCAAGAAAATAATTAGAGCTTGGAAAAAAGCCTTTTTATAGTAATTACAGGGAACACGTCAGATCAACTGCCTTGTCCGTACCTGGGCCTGGTCAAGGTAGTAGCTGACTTTCTCCATGATGGAGGCATAGTCTCCCCTTTTCACCATGAACTCTTGGTCCTCAAAGTTGAAGGTGCCACAACTTGACTTCTCCTCCCCGTCCAGAACACAGTCTACAGAGGG
The DNA here is from genome assembly GCA_027564835.1 of Typhlichthys subterraneus. NCBI lineage: Eukaryota > Metazoa > Chordata > Actinopteri > Percopsiformes > Amblyopsidae > Typhlichthys > Typhlichthys subterraneus. The sequence continues at coordinate 13,813 of JAODUH010030706.1, forward strand.
ACATTTCCATAGGCTGAGTCATGGTCTTAAATGGCACAATGACATGCTGTTGTATGTTTACATACATACATATGTGAATGTATGTGTAATTATTTAGTTAAAGGAACACTCTTTATGCCAGTGGCCAATTACTGTGTCCCGCAGAATTTCTGCGTTTTCTCCTTTTGTTCATAGCGCCTTATTGATTCAGAAGAACACTAATTCATAATTTTCATGTATACACCTTTGACAGCAGGATTGCCACCACGGATCATAAACCAGTCCTGACCTTTCTGTACAGCTGAAGCCAAGCGCACTTCGTAGCAGGCCTTGCCTCCGTTCTCAATCTTGAACAGACGGGTGTTATAGGCTGACAGGTTCTGCACGTGAAACGAGAGAGCAGGTTGAGAACCGACGGTTAGTCAAGGAAGAATCTACACAATTTGTTTAACCTTTTAAATAATTATGTATTCCGTTTATCCTTTATGACACACAGTAGAGTAAAAGGCCTAAGTTTTACTCTTCATCTACCAAACACTCCTTGCCTGGAAGAGTGATGTTGCCTGCCAACACAATTGTTACACCTCTTAGCCTGTCCACACATATATCATATCTTTCTCCACATATTATAGGGGACAGGATGGTCAAGTGGTCTGGGTGTTTGGCTCCTTGAGCAAGGTACCTAACCCCCAACTGCTCCAGGTGGTTGGTCACACCTTGCATGGCAGCAATCACTATCGGTGTGTGTATGTGTGTATGAATGGGTGAATGTGAGGCAATATACTGTAAAGTGCTTTGGATTAAAGCGCTATATAAAAAAGCAGTCCATTTACCATATTATGCTAATGTTGAGAAGCGCAAACAAGAATAATACATTTCAAAAATGGAGACTGATGATACAGTTATAGAGGTCAAAAGAAACGCATTCTACATCTATAGAACTATACAGCTATAGAATTTATACCTGCGAGTCGAGGAACTTCTGGGCCAGCTCAGCGTCCTCTAGGCAACAGTTTCCTGAGAAGTAGGTGGTAATACCCTGGAGAGCAGAACATGAACAATACAATATTCCCATGAGCTCGCTGTTTTGCAGCTTTATTCCAGGAGCAGTTAATGGTCAACGGCTTGCTAAATTGCACTCGTTACTGCTTTTGGACACTATTTTGCATTTTAAACAGCAGCCGCATGTTGAACTACAGCAATGTCGGGTTAGATACAGTACTACACCCCCCACCCCACCTTAACAGGTTTAATACCGCTAGAGCCGCACCTTGCCTCCCAGCCCCAGCTGTTTCTGCCTGTCTTCCAGGGAGTAGAGTCGAGTGGAGCAGCTGTCCCAGAGTGCCGCCATCTCACTGGGCTCATCGTGAAAGGCCTGGCTGGCCCAAACCACGGCTTTTAGCTGGTCCTGGGGCACACAACACACAGTCATGTGTATTACTTGTTGCTAGCCTAGTTAAATCCAAAGTGAACTTTTCACAAAAAAACAAATTAAAAAAACTCAAATGTAAACACATGGCTGGGAACCAAAGCTCCGAGCTGTTAGTTTAGCAAACTTCCTGGTAGCTGTACAGTCAACTGTGATATGGATCAAAGTCAGCCACAGCCCCTGTTCAGATACTTCTGCGCAGCCTTTCCATTACAGTTGGAAGGTCTGCTTTAGTCCCGATCAATAAGTCATAGGCTGGTGTAAATAAATGTTGTGGTGCAATATCGATGTTGACAAATCTCTGTTCAGCGTCCATTGCATGATGTTGGCAACAGCGAGTGGCAAAGTTACAGCCCACACATCCCCTCCAGAAGCCCAGCCAACAAAGAAAATAATAAAAACTAAAAAGAAAGAAGGTTTATAGAAAGCGTACCCCTCAGCCTACTAGTAGACGATCTAGAAACCACCTCTACAGCAAGAAGACAACGCTAAATGGTCTCAATTTCAAGCAAAAGCTCAACTTACCTTCGGTAGATTTGGGATAAACTTTGTGTCCCCAAAAGACTTGTAGTTTCCCATGTTAGCATACAGACCCGCTGCATACACCAACAAGGCCTGTGAGAAACACACACACACACGTGAATCATTCATTCACACTCCTAAAAACCGATAGCCTGGCTCCGCTCGACTATGCGCTCAGCTCAATTTATTTAGCAGATATTACAGTCTGGAAACCCTGATCACATTAGCGTTCCCACAGCCACCCTGTTGGCGGCCCAATCAGCATGGGTTAGTGAGATGACGTTGAAGTCAAGGGTGTTTCTAACTGGTGGTATAGAACTAGATGAGGCGATCAAAACAACAGCAACGCCGATTGGTTCAGCGCTGTCTAAAAGTTTAAAAAATAACAAGCGGTCTAGGCCAAGTAGGAGGACACGACTGCGAACACTTCTCAATGGAGCGTGGCCAGACATATTCACAAAGTGGATATGGTGTGGTTACAGCAGGCTAATAAACAGACTCAGAGAGAAAATATGAACATACCTGGTACTCCTCAGAACTGAGGCCAGCCGCAGTGGCAACCTGCTCCAGCTGAGCAGGTGTCTGTTTCCGGAAGATTCTCTGAAGCAGCACAAAGATGTTTGCAGACTCCGGTGATGTCTGCAGCAGCACTGCTAAGCCACCATACCTAGGACAATCGTAGAACATATATATTTAAATACATAATTGCTCCACCCATTATCCCTGTGCAAGTTTAATTATACAATAATTAATATATATTGAATAATGTGTAGCAATCATGTCAACTGCAGTTATTATAGTTATGACAGTTGACATGATTTGTGTAATAGCATACCATGCTGCACGAGAGAGGTAGTGGGCGTACAGCTTCTCACGAGGTGAGAGCAAACAGAAGGCCTCCCTGCAATCCAACGCAGAGATACCTATGTCGTTTGGGAGGTAGTACTGAGAGTCCACCATATTTAATCGAAGATTTACCACAGGTGAAGATGAACTGGAACAGATAGCAAAGGTCTTTTTAAGCACAGAAGGTATTAGTAGTAGTAGTAGTAGTAATAATAATAATAATAATAATAATAACAATAACAACAACAACAACCAATGCTGAAAGTGTTTTACAGTGAATAGATGCACATGCACAGTAGGTGCTTCACAATAAAAACTGATACATGTTAAAAGCAGGGGTAAAATGTCATAATGTAAAAATAAAAATATGATAACGATTCCCTGGAGTTCAGTTATGCCTCCAACTAGTTTGTTTTTTCTCACATGAACTCTACTAGTGTACATATTTGTGAATGCTAGTGCCACTTATTTGCCTGCCCTATTTGCATTTCAGAGTTCAGAGAGAGAATTTTGAGGCAATTTGCTAAGGTAAGCATGTGTCTAAATATAGTATTGTGTGATGATCAAATTCAAAAAGTAAACAAAAACCGGGTGAGGCAGATTTTTATTGCCAAGCTGAAAGAACCCTGGTTAAACATGTTTATTCTCCACTTCCCGTTCAGTAATGTGTTTTAAGTGCAGTCTGAGAAATTAATTCACTGTATTTACTGATTCCATTCTCTGTTCTGTTTAATTTGCCAAGTATTTTGAATTACCCTATGTATAGCAGGTGCTACGTCATAAAGTAGTTGATCTAGATATAGGCATATTTCAAATTCCCGAGTCCACCTTATTATAGGGACTATTTGTATATTATATTACACGTAGACTACAATTATTTAACACCCATTCAGTAAAATATTTTGTTGCTACAAAGTAATCCAGTAGCTAGCCTACCGTATTAAAGTTATGTCCTACCGGTACCTCGCTACGGTATAAAGTACAGTACCGTTGTACTTTCTGATTTGCAAAGCATATGCGACGTATTTTATGACTGCCGTAAGTTGGGCCAATACACAAGCTTTAACACGCAAAACAATCTCTAGCTATACGAGAGTGTGACTTCATTCTTCATGAATTTGAAAAAAATAATGAAAAGTTTAGATAAATTCAATAATTTGCTACCTGATTTCGTAGACCCGCTCTGAACGTCAAATTGCAGTCTCACGCTCACGCTGTACACACTTCCTGTGTTCATTAAACGCAAGGCCCACCACTAAGCCAATCATATAAGGTCTAATATATTGGGCTGAGAACGGTCCAATCACAATCAGCCAAAATTATTTCATAGACACAAATCTGTGGCGCACACAGCGGTGCGTTCGGCTTGCTTCTTTTGTTATGTACTTTTGCACTTTGACAGAACTTTGTTATCGCGACTGTATCTGCTTTTATATATGCATTTTATATGCTTACTAATCGTTCAGTTCGATATGAATTCACTTTTACTCAACATATGAATACAATAATTAATTGCGTATGCTTCCCAGTATTCGGCCTAGCCTACCATAGACTACTATTTGTATGCCTAATGTATCTGTAAATTATTATTCAACCATTACCATTTTCTTCTAAATAACGAGCAAATTTACGACGAGGTGGCCGAGTGGTTAAGGCGATGGACTGCTAATCCATTGTGCTCTGCACGCGTGGGTTCGAATCCCATCCTCGTCGTACACCTTTTCCAAAATGTAAGTGAACGACGCATACTGGATTTAATCGTCGGCAACTGTATTCCCTATGCAGTTCAGTGGAAGGATATATTAAAAGTACACCTTATAAGCCTTAAATCGAACTATATCATGAGCCCAGTGAGTAGAGTAGCCTACTTAATTCGGAACAGTGAACATTTTTATTTTTACAGTTCCTGTACATTAATCAATTGAATTATCTTGGGTAGCAGTGTCTCTACCACGAGCAACTGATTCGTTCTTCTTCTGCTAGTCGACACCTGAATGACCAGTCTCTGGCGCCCTCTACCGTTTGCCCTTCTATATATACACACACGCACACACATAAATACATAATGAGAACTGTATTAGAAATCACACACTATTTCAACATTCTATTGGTTTTATTGAAATTTAAAAACATTGTCGGATATTACATTTATTTACATGTTTGTGCAGCAAATATTAAAAAAATTTAACTAAAATGTTTCCCTCAACAAGTGGCTGAGCGAGTCAACATTATATCCAATGGCCTCATACTGATCCCTCCATTCACCCCTAAGTAAATGTTACTGACATCTGGGCATTCAGGATGTGTGTGTGTGTGTGCGTGTGCGTGTGCGTGTGTGTTTAGAGTGCACTAGTGTGTGTGAAAGTGTGTTTATTAAAAAAAAAAAGTTTTGTTTTGTAGTTTACTTTGTAGTTAAGCGTTCATGCTTGGGGCTTGCTGTCCCTGACCCCAGGGGGCGCTGCAGGTAGAACCCATCGGTAGCAGTCAGAGAAGCTCTGACTCTTGTCCACAGCACAGCTGGTACAGTAGACAATGCCCAGAGCCAGCATGACTACAAGGAATACACACAGAGGCACCAACAATGCCACCATCAACCAGCTCTTGTCATGCTTCTTCTTGCCCGTAGCCCCAGACCCTACTTCCCCTGCGGCAGTCTCTCCATCCTCCTTAGCCTCTACTTCCCCAACCACATTAGATTTGATTGTTGACCCAGATCCATTAGCGATATCAGCCTCAGCCCTCGTCCTATCCCCAGCCCCTCTAACCCCTGTCTTAGCCTCTGCCTCATTGTCTATTTGGTTGCCGTGGCTGTCGTAACGCGGCGGGGGCGGAACTGTGGGGTATTGTCTAGGGGAGGGGTCATCCCATTGGTTGAGGTGATCGTCGGAGCCGGGGAGCGGCCCGGGCGCCAGGGTCAGCCACTCGGGGCCAAACTCGGGGTCATTTTCGAAGTCTGGGTCGCTGGGCAACGAGGTGGACCAGGGAAGGTCCCGGTCGAGGCTGGGGTCGTGAGCGGCGTCGCCGGGGTCTGGCGTCAGGGAGGAATACTCCTCATCCTCTGACGAAGGCAGACAGGAGAGTCCGTCATTCTGCAGCTCAAACCCGTTGTCACAGTAACAGTGGAACCCACCCATGACGTTACGGCACCCGTGATGGCACCGCGGCTCACTGTCGCACTCATCGATATCGACGCACTCTCCCTCTTCCCCGCTGCCCTGCCGCTCATACCCGGGTTCACACAGGCAGGTGAAGGACCCCTCCGTGTTCTGGCAGTGGCCGCGGCAACCGCCCTGTCTTTCCCCCAGGCACTCGTCCACATCCACGCAATCTCCTTCGCCGTCGTCGTCGGGCCGGTAGCCGTCCTTGCAGGCGCAGTGGAACGTTCCGGGGGTGTTGACGCAGATCTGCGGGCAGGGTTGCTGGCGACACTCGTCCACGTCGCTGCAGCCGCGCCCGTCTCGCCCTACCTGGTACCCCGGGGGGCATGTGCAACGGACCCCCCGGGCTGTCTCGGTGCAGGCGTACTGGCACCCGGCCGCTTGACAGGCCTCGCTGACCGGTGGGTCGTCGGTGGCGACTGCGGGCGGATCGGGGGCAAGGGGAGGGGTGGTTTGGCTGGGCGGGTCAGGTTTGCAGCTGTAGCGGTCCTCGTCCAATGAGAAACCTGCAGAGCAGTAGCAGTAGTAGCCGCTGACGGTGTCGTGACAGTGCTGCTCGCACCCGTGGTTGCGGCTGCACCAGGGCTGAAGCTCCGCCCCCTCTGGGCAGGCGGGCCCATCGTTGTACCAGCCGGCGATGTCTCCGTCCCCCAGCACGCAGGACAGAGCCTCGCGTTGAGAACCGTCGGCGGGGCAGGGCGTGATCGCCCTGGAGCCCACGGGCACATGAGTGAGCTGGGTGCTGTGGAGGTCAAAGGGCGTGGTGTACAGGGGCATGCCCCTGCGCTCCAGCGGGGGGCACATGGCCTTGTAGGCATACTGGCACACGTAGCCTTCCAGAGGCAGCATGCACGAGCCGTCCACCCAGCGGAAGCGCTCACTGATTTTGCTCTCGGAGGACTGCATCGTCACGGCGACGCAGCGGGGGGCAGCGCACGTCCCCGGGGTGTCTTCACGGAGCCAGTTGGTGTACTGGCCGTCCTGGTCGCCTGCTGGGACAAGAGCAGCGAGGTCAAATGTCAAGCCATAAAAACAACTAAAACTTTGTGAATGTTGTTATATAACACCATTGTCACATTTATTATTATTTGGTTGTTAAGTTAGTCTTGGTCAGTTTGCTTGGTCAGTTTGCTACATTTGATACACAGCACGATGATTTAAATTTAAGGGCAAAACGAAACCAAGCATTTTATTAACCAGGGTTCTTTCAGTTAACTCACTATGAAATGCTTACTTTATGGGAAGACCAAAACAGATGCTTAGAAGTGGCATGAGTCATGCTATACATCTGTTCTGGGTTAGCATATATTTGGCTTGCGACTAAATCAGATTTCAGGGTAGCAAGGAGGTCAGACGCATGGGGTGAGACTTCTCCAGTCTCATCTGCACTGTCCCAGTAAAAAGAATGAGCTGGTTAATGCATTATCCATCCAGTCAGTGTCTGACCTCATAGGAGGCTAAGGTCGGTTGCATAGGGCCATTTAAAAAGAAAAATCTCAACATAAACGCAGTCCTGAAATTAAATGTCATATCTTGCTGAAAAGTTGCTCTGCTCCTTGCTATGTTCCAAATGCAATAAAGCCACTGTTGTCAAACGATGTGGCCATACTGTATGTTTTCCGCACCACTGGAAACACTAATAAAATTGCATTTCATTAGAATACATTGGTTACATACAAATGTAATAAAACCTTGTTTGACTAACATATTTGTTTAAGTTTGAACCTAATTTTATTGCCTAGAAATGTCCTGATCTATGAATACATTCTATGAAGTGCAATTGTATTAACAATAGTGTTAATTGTAGAATAGTGTAGGGCACATGTAAAGGGGTGACATTGAGTGACCGTGCCTGTGACCCAGACGAATCCTCGTAGCGGCCGGGTTGCAGAACACTGACGCGGAGATCGGTGCAGCCCGATCCAGAGGCCAAATCGATCTTTGACGCCCTGTTGCTCGACGGCCGACAGTAGCTCATGGACCACACCCGCTGCAGCGTCGCTGTGCAGTGTTGCCAGGGTCCCGCCCCCCTCGCGGCAGCTGCGACCAGCCTCCCGGAAAATCTTCTTCTGTAGGAACACAGCGTAGCATCCTTCTGGGTGGCAGATTACGTCCTTCTCTGCCGGCTGATCGCCTCGGGTTGCAGGAGCCGTGCAGATGGTCAGCAGGGTTAAGACACACAGGAGACCCAGGCTCCTGCTGTCAAAGCAGCTACTTCTGCCGAGCTGTCTCATCCTCCGCAGAGACATGAGTACTAAACTAGACCCCATTCAAATAAGATCATAAACTAATTGGATTTAATGAACCCTGGGGCTGCCTGTGAACGTAATGCTGGCCAAGTCACACTTCCAGGGCCAAGTCACACTTCCAGGGCCAAGTCACACTTCCAGGGCCAAGTCACACTTCCAGGGCCAAGTCACACTTGCAAAGATGAAAGTTCAAAACCCAGCCTTTTGAAACAATTACTCACTTTTAATATAAGACACTAAATAAAAATAAAGCAATTATGCCCCACTATTAGCCTAGACCAACTCAAAATGGTTGTTTATTTACCTTTATCTAGTCTATATAAAATGCCCCAGCCTACAGATTATTAACCATATACTCAATTCAGATCATTTAAAAGAACCAAATCAAACAAACAAAATATATAAGCCTACTCAATATGCCTCAAGAAAAATCATACACCCAATGTGATCCAACCAAATCCTTTATAAGGTCCCGTCAGGATGGTGTAAAATCCAAGAAACTCCAATGAAATAGTCCAAAAAATGCCACAAAGTCAATTACAGTGTGCAGAACAGTAGATCACATTAGAGTACAGTAATGGTCTCTAGAAATAAGCCTCCTCCTCTTGTCTGAACCTCAGAGAGAATGAAAGAGAGAGAGAGAGAGAGAGAGAGAGAGAGAGAGAGAGTGGGGGTGAGGGGTGTGGGGACTGGCGGTAGGGTGG
>JAODUH010030717.1:0-22697 GCA_027564835.1 Typhlichthys subterraneus
TCAGCCGGAAACCGATGGAGTGCCTACTCCAGGTGGGGAATGTGTCCTTACCCCAAGTGAAGGAGTTTAAGTACCTCTGGGTCTTGTTCGCGAAACCTTTGGCAGCCCTGCAGTTAATACTTTAGTGCGGTCTATAAAGGGGAGGTTCTTCACTGGGCTATTTTTTAAACGATAATTAATAATAATACTAACTGCAGTACACCGCCATGTGGTTCGAAGTGCTGGATAGTTCACTAGTAGGGATTTAGTCATTTATACTAGGGGTGTAATGGTTCTGAAACTGAGACCGAAACCACGATACAATGGTCCACGATTTCGTGTCATAGTTCCAGAAGACACAGTCTGCACACACGCAGCCCCAATCCTCTGCAGGTGCAGCCTGTTGAGCTCTCATATAACATATTTTGTTACTCTAACTAAACATGTTTAAATTCTTATTTAGCCTCTCATTTCACACTATATTAGAACCACTGAGCCTTTCTATAGTTATCAAAACACCAAGCGATTTATAGAATGCATATGTGTTCTAATTATTCATCGATTAATGGCAACAAGCCTATTGCCTTGCGTTGCGTATACTCAATATGTTAAACAATGTGGAATAATATTTAACTTTATTTAAAAAACGTCAATGTGCAGGTTATCATTTTGCTGAGAAATTACAATGGGGAAATTATATTTAAAATGGATATAGACTAATTTAGACAAAGACATTTCTTTAATAATTTGATATCTAATTTGGAAATAATACAAGTGATAGCGACAAGACATAGATCAATGTATCAGCAGAGTGTTTCTCCCTGCCTTTGTCTGTGCACCCTTATATACATGGCACAGAGAGCATGTTTAAACTACAATGTCAAAACACTGTCAAAGTAATGTATAACAGTTCAGCAGATATATAGCATAGACATTTTTTACACGTGTTGCACTGTGCAGTGGACAACAGAGCACTTTGCATCCATGGTTGTTATTTTCATTATTCCTGGTTGGTTTCATGGTGCTGCATGCTTTATCAGAGTGAATTAAACAAATGTTAGCTAACAATCCTTTCGTTTCTCATAGGCAAGCCTAGTCATAGAAAGATTTGAGGAAATTGAATCATAGTCTATTTATTACAATTTGAATTGTGCTTAGATGGAATTATTTTCACCTGACATTTTGACCGAAGAGATTTACATTTGTTGGATCTGATGAACACTGATTTCAGCCTGAAAATAACAAACATTCTCAAGAATGACTAATCCTGCCTTTAAACCACAATATTAAGATCTCACACTGACCTGGCATCAGCATTAGGTAAAATAATCTACAGTCAGGAGAAATTATTTTTAATCTTAAAATTGGCACGCTAACTGTCACACAATTAAATCCATATGAAATCTATCCTCGTATTGAAAGCCCCATGATTGGCTCATTTCCATGCTGGCAGTAAATACAGTACCCCAGGCAATATGGAAAGTGATTGTAGTTCTATATTCTCTCCAATGGCATTCTGGGAAAATAAGTTTTATTGGTGTTGGGGAAAGCATGGATTAGTTTTCTAAATGCATAGCCCTGCTCTATTTGACTCACCCCACACACACACACACGTGCACGTGCGCACACTTTACACGTATACACGTACAGGCACACACACATATCTGAAGCAATGAATCCCTACACAAACATAATCAGCCCCACATCCCTAGTTTGTTTGCTTCAGGAAGTTGTAATGGGAGTGTTGCATGATGGGGCTGCTGACACAGGCCCTCAGAAGAGGCCTGGATGCTCAGTGGCACAATTCTATTTGCAGAAAGCGGGGTATGGCAAGCAGGAAGGGAAACATTTCCTGTCCCTGGTGGACACACAGAGCGTTACAACCAGCTGCAAACAGAGATTAGCAACTGTAGCTTTCCCTGGGGGACTTAAGAAGAGAAGAGAAGGATATCTTATCCAGAGAGAAACATAAGAGCGCTAAAAAATAACAGTGTACTCATTGTCCAGTGGACAGTGATAAGAAGATAAGATGGGGAGAGTGATAAAAAAAATGAAACAAATACATTAAACCCAACCTGCAAAAAAAACATTAAAGTATATCTAATATGGATGGGGTGGTGGTGGTGAGGGATGTAATCCATCTAGACTTTGCATTAAAGTATGTATTGAGAAACACTAGCCATAAGAGGAGGTTTGGTGAGGCCAGAGGATTATTTATAGATATAAAGGAAACTATTAGTTGAGGGTTTAACCAGAGTAAAAGTATGTTAAGTATGTTAACATACAAACAGGAAGTTAAGGGAAATAAGCAAGCTTTGGTTTTCTTGTACAGTATGCTGTGTCAAAATTAACTCTAGAACCAAAGAACCTCATTACAAAGACAATTAAGATTCTGTTGCTTTTAACTCACATTGTGTAACTGAATTTTTGTGTTGCTAATTGTTCTAAACCTTTTTCATCCAAAAGCAATATAGCAAAATGTTCGCAGAGTGTGCATTGTTTGGAATAACATGCGTTGTTATGCTCTCAGCCTCCTTCACACAACAATGTGTCTTTGTGTCAGGAATCTTTGCGTAAAAGCCTGACTGTTTTCACTGTAAGGTTCACACAGGAAGTGTGTGAACCTCTGTCCTGTACCAGATGTGAACATTTGCTGCCTAACAAATACCGGAAGGGAGTGTTAATGTATGTGTACAAGTGTGTGAAATAGAGGTGTGGTGTGTAAATGACTTTCATGCCTACATGCAGCATTTGCGATTCCCCAAACTTCTCACAGTGCGTTGTGTGAGAAATTAGATGGCAAAGCTTTACTGTGAAAAATTTAGAAAAAATGTGACATCATACATAATCACGATAGCAAGCAGCGTTTTTTATTTTTTGCAGACAGGAAAGACGGATAGCTGGCAACAGCGTTCATTTTTAAACTGGCTGTTTGTATGTGTGTGTGCCAAATGCTGAAGCGTGAGTCTCATTTCCTGTTATTACCCAATACTTTAGGATGACACAAAAAAGAACATGTAATAGGATTGCCGTAATGTGTTTACAATGACATTGTATCTCAGGTTTATGAATTGTTAATGATCAGGTTAGATAGACTGATGACCATAACAAAACTGTTGAGGTCAAACAATAACAGAAACGTACAAACATAAATTAACCTAACTTGAAATTCACAAATTTCAGTAAATGAATGAGAATAGTGCAATAAAAACAATCCTGTTACGTGACTGCGGTGACATGAGCATAAAAAAGAAGCATGTCATTCCTGATGGTCTAAAAACCATTAAAAATGCACATTGCATTCTAATGAGCTGGAAGCTGATTCGGACAATCCCAAGCCCAAGCTTATAGGAGAGATAGCATTTAGCATATAATAGTATTTAAAAAGAGCAAATAGGGCATATGCAAAGCCTGAAAAATAATATTTTATAATGTACTAATATGTTCAGTTATCACCTGCCATTACAGGTTTCCTTTGACATTCAATTAAAACGTATTATCTAAAAATATTACATGTGAAAAGTGAACCATGGTTTACATATTACATAGATTACATATCATCTCCTTTAGTATTTTACCTTCCAAAACATAATCACAGAGGAGGCTATAGTCTCCAATATTTCCTGAATTATTTAAGTAGTGTGGGTTATATATGATTGTAAGACAAACCGGGAGAGAGTTGTGACTATGTATCTAAATTAAATTTTGTCTGACAATACTCAAATGATGATCATACCAAAGGTAGCATTAAAATACACATAAAATATCAATAATACCACAATCTATTTGCAAATCTAGCTGCCAATGTAGGGTGGGGGAGATGTTTTATTCACAGTTCCCTTTCTGTAAGTGAGTTATGCCTAACACCTGTTGCATAAGAACATAGACTACCACAAATCCCTACCCCAGAATCACCCCTTGCAGGCCATGAGAATTGAACTGTATTGTTGCTTCTGTTGACTGAATCATCCTCCCGCTGCCATAAATGAACCTGTTGGTGCTACAGTAGAAGTTTGTATCTGCCATTTTATATCAAAAACACACACAAATAAAACCAAACAGAAATAGTGCTAAAGTGTGTGCAAAGCCAATCCCTGTTTTACTGGTAGTATGTACTTTCAGGTTGGGTTACTCAATTTTTTTGTTGTAGAGTTCAATTTAAGGTAGAGTCTAGCACCAAGGGCGAACAAAGGGTTACGCTTTCGATTCTAATTTTAGACAGTCGTACTGCCATCGTGTCTGAAGACATGCATGCATCTCTGGCATCACAATGTGTAGCAGTTATAACTAGGCTGCGGATATGCAGCTCTGAGGGTTGTGTATTTCACCATAATCAGGTGTCTATCCAGCCTCCACTGTCATTTGCTCACTCCAACTGTCCCTTCCTATGTCTGTCTTTCTGCTGTGTCTCTTCATTTCAGCTTCTGCCTTCTCTCCTCTGTGCTCCAGCCAAGTGCAGTGTGTGCAGAGCGCAGGCAGCCTAGGATTAGGATCTCTGGCCTTTCAGCACCAGGAGTGTGGAGGGAGGGAGGGAGGGGGGGAGGGAGGCGTTTGAACAGACAGCACAGGGAACAAAGCCCATGGAATAGCAGAGAAAATAGAAATAGAGGGTCGTCGACTAGAGTACATTGGATTGTGGCCCCCCCATCACACACACACACACACACAGTGGTGCATGCAGAGCACACCCCCAGAGCCACTGTTCTTGTCTGCGCTCCATAATTACACTTTTTTCCTCCGTATTTTGGTCTATGTTGTGTATTGGTTTTCCCATCCGTCTTTCTCTCCTTCCCGTCTTCCTCTTGCCAGATCTGCTGCTCTCTCTACAGAGAAAGATCCAATTATTCCTGACAAGTGTGAGATGACAGCAGGTTTAGGTGGAACCGTCTGTGAGAGGTGTTGGGACTGATGCTAAATGTCACAGATCCCTAAGAACAGCGCTACACCAATGGATGAGGACATATCAAAACAAAGGAAAGCATTACTGCCAATGAGAGATGTATTTCTCCTGCCCTTGTTATGTTTTCTGTTCTATGCTTTCTGAGAGCATGATGTTATTCTATAGGGAATTTTGGCAAAAACTAACATTGGTGAAATTGGGCTGTTGGACTAATGGACTATTGTTTTTTCCCTCTAACAAGAGACTTCTTTGAGTAGTTTGTTTAAAGGGCCACTACTCTTTATTAATATTTGTATCTGTAATCACGCTTGAGGCTAAAAACACTTTTTTCATCATCAGTTTTGTTTTAAAGTTATAAGAGTGTATGCCCTTATGGCATCAATGATAGATAGAACAAACGGTTTGAGTGTACCTTTAAGCTGGCATGTGCCATGGTCAACATTTATAGCTGCCTTATTTGCATTGTGTTGAGTCAGTCATCGGCACGCAAGACCACATGCAGACTTAGTGTGCTTGTGTAATATCCAAATCAATGAAGCGTTAATCAACAACACTCCTCTGGCCATATGGTCACATGGTCAGCTACACCAAAAGAAGCTCTAGTCTGACCTGAATTATTTCTTTTCTGCTCATCATGGGCTGATGAACAGTGTTCCGACATACAGCGAAACACAGACCCAGAAAAGTCAGCAGTAGATACGGCTGGAGCAGTTTGCTTGAGAAGCATTCCCATGCATAATTAAGTATCATCATAAGTCAAATAGAATACAATTAGTGTAAGAATGAAGGACTATAGAATAGTGGTAATAAATGTAAATTAACATTGCAGTTCATTATCAGTAATAATCATACAGTGACTCTATCCACTACAATTACAATTTAGCAGTACACTTGTGCTATGCAACAAGTACAATTACATGTATTAAGGAGCAGGTCAGGTTATTTCAGCTTGCTCAAGGATGTTTAAAGGTATAGTCAGTGATTGTAAGCTAATACACATTTAGTCAAATTCGTCAAATTTCTCCTCCACTGGTTTAGTCTCAGTTTCAGTCTCTGTGCGTGCTTACAAAAGAATACCTGTACTTCTACACAGCACTGGCTTTTGTAAATAGGAACATAAACAAAGTTGTGCAGACCGCACACAATAATATCCTAGCCTTTGATATGTGTGAGTCAGAGCTTCTGAGGGAGCAGTCAATGACATGGAAGTATGTTTTTTTTGTCTAGATTTGAGTTCAAATACCTTTAAACTGATATAGACTGGGCATGTGAAGAATCTAACCCAGGCCCTTCCAGCTGAAAGTCGACCACCCTAACCACTAGACTATTCTGCCCCAGCACTACAAAATGGCTCACACACTAAACACTGCACTTCATGAAAAGTATGGTGTGATTTGTACTGTGCGATGGAGCACTGTGACCTCCATAATTACACCACTTATTTCAACACTAGCTCACAGCAATGCAACACATAGTATGCCTGCCTCATTTACAGGCATGTCAGGCACTATCAAACATTGAAGAGAGATACACCCTCTAACATGTGGTAGTACTGTATGCAGGTTGGAGTGCCCTCACCACCCTACATGTCATCCCTCTGAGTGCTTTAACAGACCCTTTGTTCCAGCAGCCACTGTACAGCACTATTCAGGAATGATGGCATAAGGCAATGATGAAATGGAGGCAAGACACCTGATGTTGTTTGTATTTATTATACATATACATATATATATATATATATATATATATATATATATATATACTGTATATGTATATTAAAACTTGAAATGCTAAACATGCTATTTGACAGTATTAGAGAGATATACAAATGTTATTTTCCATTTACTGTGTCCTAGCTAATTTAAGTGATCTAATGTAAGTCTAGTTGTATTTATTGTGAACATTAACTTTATTAATTAGTTCTGAAATGCTTCCCTGTTAAAGATTGTTATGCTGCATCTGTGGGCTATTTAAAATGAATCTCCACAGTGTTGGTCAATCTACTCAAGGATGATAAAAATTATGCAGATCTTAAATCATTTCATGGCTGCTTCATTTCCACAGGGCTGCCATGTATAATAGCAGGTTTGTATGAGGCTAGAACAATGCATTGCTCATTGATTTAGAATATTTCATGTCTGCATGATGGCACACTGAATGCTATAGGTTGTAATTGGGCTGTCAATTCGTAAGCATATCAGATGTGAGTAAAACCCTGTATGGACAACGTTTGGTTTTCTAACGTGCTGAAATATTTTGCACTTAGCCTCAAGAGGCCTAAAGTAGCCTAGGCTATATCATAACGTCGACAGTGGCATATCGTAGGTTATTGCCTAATGACAAATCCGATAATGCATGCATGATGCTTACTGGCAATTGTTAGTAAGTGTCAGATGGAAATTCGAAGATAATAAGAAGAGAATTATACATTAAAACGACCACATGTTGCCGCATAGTGTGTTTTGTGTTCAGTTACAAGTTGTATGGTACAGTAGTACATTGCTTACCTTCAGAGTTTGAAGACTGCCATACTCTTGAACGAAGCTTTGCTATACTATTTCTCTACCGTGTGCTACTGACACACCCACAGCAGGCATCATCGAATGCGAAGCGTCTATCTCGCAACGAAGTCCTGAAAGAAAGAGGATTAAAACTGAAATCAAGTAGCCTAATTTGTGCGATCCACTCAACTCATGCAGTTAGTTGACCCTGTGACACGAAATGCCCAACGCAATGCAAAAAATCTCACACATCTTACCGTAGGACATGCGCGTTATATTATGTCAGCTGCTGCGGACTCATTTGATCGCCTCTGGACGGTGGACCTCATGCCAGTCTTCCTGGTATTCCAGCTGTGCAGCGCAGCCTCGACTGCAGTGGTTAATCTCTTGTTGCACAGTTCCGCCTGTTGGTGAAAAAGAGGTGCCACACCGGTGTCGTGCGGAAAATGTTTTTTATCCACAGCAGGCATGCTATTCTTTTGCATGATATGTGACCAATCCAGAGCTGTTGAACTAATGTGACTGCAAGGGGTGCAAGGGAATAGTTGACTGACTTAGCCTATTGGGCTATAACAATTAGTATTATGTTTCTTAGCTGAAAGTCAATAGCAACACGGCGTCAGATCTGAAAGTATGCTGCAGCCGGAAAATCTCTGACAAGGGGTGATGAAGTTAAAGCGATGGCCCTAAAGAGAGCAAGCATAGAGGATTTACCCAAATTGAAAAAGAACGCGCATCATAGGCTAGTTTTGTATGGGGGAAATGAATAGGACTACAGGCAATGTAGGCAAGCGACCATAAACCACTTAAGAATAGATATAACTATACCATACAATACCTGCCCCTATACGCAGATTGGAGTGTAACTGATATATAGATTCCTCACTATACAATAGGTTTTAAGTTTGATTTTAGGTCACAACAGTACTAACACACTATACGGCCTGGTTCATAGTCTACTCAAGCTATAAACTTGCGATGTTCTATGAATGTGTTCTAATAATACACGCTATGCGTGTATTATTAGAACATAGAGAACGCTTGTCAGTTGGTGCTCTGAGCCTTTTCAATGAAATTCCAGGTGCACTTGCGTTGCGTTACAAAAATGGGGAGAACACATGTTGCTACGCAAGTACGCGCCAAACCCTCCTTGCGTAGCTCAATGCTTTCGCAACCCCGTATATACGTAGACTATGAAGCAGGCCTAACATTAGCACGTAGGGAGTTCTATACTGGGGCCCTATGTGAAAATGTTCTAAATACTGCAGATTTCTTTTTAACTTTATGGACAGATAACAAGTCTGCATGTTGCATGTTTGGGATGGTAGCCTATGGTAAAAACAGGTAGATACGAAGGTGCCAATCTATGTATTGTTATAGCCTACAGGTGCAGCCGGTTCAAATGTTAGTAATAGTAAATATTCTGTGCCATTTGAAGACTTTCTAGGATTGCCAGAGATTATGCCAGAGATTATGACAGAGATTAAGACATTAATGTAATCTAGACACAATGATACAAATACATGCATTAGAGCTGTGCATCTGATGGAATCGGCCGAATATTTGTAATGTTGTGAAGATGGAAAAATAAAATTCTAGTAACATATTTAATATGCACATTGAAAGAGAGTGCACAATCAAATCCAACTCCTACACTTTTTGCTGAGCTCTGAGTGTTAAATCAATATGACTAGATTACCTATGTTTAAATATAGACTTAATAGGCTATGAACAAATATCCTAACATGGATTACAAAATTATAAAGGATGGCCTGAAAAGAAAAAAGAAATGAATGTAGGCTACCTGTAGGCTGTGCATATAGTATTTCCAAGATTTAGCCTATACTGGGTTTTCAGGATGGAATTGTTATCAAGGGAGAAAGGGCTATATTTCTATATGTGCTTAGAAAAGATATGCATTATATCCGATTTCACAAATAGAAAATGGTCACTAGATGGCGTGCCAGGTTCTTTTTAAAGTGGCATTACGTCAGTTCAACGATAGGGCTTTTTATTACCATATAGTTCTGTTTATTACACACCCGGGAAACGTTATGCAGTCTTCAATTGACAGTTGTCTTTAATCCCTGTAATACCTGTATTTGTAAAAGTAGTCAAATTAAACATTTACTATCCAATGGCAAGACAATGGGATAGGACCCATTGGCTATTTAATGTGGTCTTTCAAAAAAACGAAAAAAAAAACAAATTTGCAAACGTGTTGTAGGTAATGTAATTCCATACCTACACAGTATCAAAATGAACATGTTTACCCCCAGACCCTTGACACAGCAATGATGTTCAATCAGGCAATAAAGATTGAATGACAATTAAACTTAACTGAAGACATAGTCAACAGAATTCAATGACATCAGATTTGTGTCAACTCAGGTTACATGTTAGATAATCACAATAGGGCATACTGTATCAAAACATTGAGTACAGTAGTTATGACAACACATTCAGAATAAGATCAAGAGAAGTGGTTATTTCAAATATTGTCTTATAAACCATCGTTTCAGATAACATTATGTGTATGATTGGATACATTAGCTGCCCTCTTGGCTAAAAATGTGTATTCATTGTTTGCAAACTCTCCGTCATTGAGTGCTGAACAGACTTATGGAACATCTTTAAAACACACGTCTATAAATCTATCAAGGACATTGACCCTCTACTCAGTACTTCTTTACTTGTCTTAATTGTGTGTAAACAAAAAAAAGAAGTAATCACGTTTATATAAAGTTCCTCCTTGACCTCTATCACACATCCTTTATTTCATGATTGACTATACTGACAAAGCAATTTGAGTTTACACTAAATGTAAACCTTAAATATGTCTTAAAGGAACTAGTTTGTATTATCTTGACTGACACTAAATGCCAAACTAGCACCAGCATATCAGACCAGAATAAATGGGCCACCACATGCAGGCACAGCTGAAACTTCAAATCTGAATGCAACAGTAGACCGGCAGGCTCCACACTCTAAAATGTGCTGAGTTGAAAACCACTCAAACCATCTCTAACCCTGCGTAAATACACAGGACCACACACGTGTTAAATGTTGCACCCACTTGCTAGGTTATTTTTTTGGGTTGTGTTAGTGATTGTTGGGTAATTCGGTTTAATCTCACCGACTGTGTTGCAGTTGGGTACAGGAAATGAATGTGCAGACTACCAAATAGGCCTACAAGCAAATACATATAAATAGTTTTGTTTATTGAATGTAACACCATATTAAACCTGTTCTTGCTTATGGACAGCTGGCCGTGAGGCAACAGGACTCTAACCAGTGCCTTCCCATCACCTGTCGACCCACCCACTGTGCCACTACTGGCACTACATTGATGGCGTCAATGAGATACATCACCGCCGCTAACTGCTGCTTGCCAACCATACAGCACCTCAGGAGATCCCAGCTCCTTGTCCTCATCTAAAAAGGCAAACAGGGTAGGCTATGCTGTGTTAGTGAGATCAGGATGGTCTCGCAAGCTTTTGTTTGACTTCACCACGAGAATCTGTCTGGAGAGCTTGGAAATGGTTGTACTTCTGTCCGGTAAAGTAAAGCATGTAGACTGTGTCGTACTGTTAGCTATGGCTGTGGTTTAGATGTGATAACGGCGACTTGAAAACAACTTGAGGTTAACGTAGATGCTGCAATATAGCATCAGTTATATTAGAATTAATTAGAAGACCAGATAACTACACACTTTTCTACTGCAAGAGTGTATTGCAACAGGTGATTGGACAAACCTGCTGGTTCACAGGTTTGTCCAATCACCTGCCAAGTATTTTATTGAAAGAATTGCCCTTATAAATTTAAGTTTTAAGTTTCAATGAATGGGTCCCCGGATGGATGTCGCTAACCATAGACCATACATTTGGCGTGCACTTATTTCCATCAAGCTCTGACATCATACTTTATAGTATACCTATTAATTTGCATGGATCCATACTGTTAGGGCCTACTCTTCTGCTAGGCTATACTGTGTCTGCTTATGCTATATACTGCTATACTCTTCGCCCCTTATAGACTACTTCTATAGCCTACATTTATTGTATTGCAGTAGAATACATATCATTTTGTTTTCTCAATAGGCTACTTCTGTTTTGAAATTAAAGGTGTGCCCCTCTTTTACGAAATGTTGTTAAAAACCCTTTCCCATATCCTTACTTTTATTGAATGCAATACAGAGTAATTTTATATTTAAAATGTTATCATTCCATGGGATTTAACAATAGGCTATACTGTTTAATTTTCTAAAGTTTTATATACAATGTTTCAGTAGAGTTTAACAACATGAGCACATTCAGTTACCAGATCAACAATGACAATTACTTTTCCTGGCAGGCAAAGGGGCATGGTAAATAAGATTTGCTGTATATTTGTCTGAGTTATGTTTATAGTAAATACTTTTTGAAATTATAAATACAATTTAAAAAACAATGTTTTCTCTCATAATTTCTACAATTTGCTGAGGCCCACCACTTTGAAAACCACTGTTAGCCTATTATGCTAACACAGTGTTTATTATGCCTAAATCTAGTAAACCTTAATTAGACTATTAGATGCCCCTTTTGGATAGCTCAGGTACACTAGAATGTATGGCTATAGTGCCTGAACAGGAGGTTTAACCCCCGCCCCGACCTATCTTAAGTTGTATTTATTTGTGGCAAATAGCCTTTTAGCCCGCAGTCAATAGTGTTAGAACTAGTTCCTGGCGAGCCAGTTATGGTGCGATGCTGTCGTCCCAGAAATTTCTTCGACTTCGAATTGCAAATCCTTATTTAGGCAAGCTCGCCTCCCGAAAATGACGCACGACGTCCCGGGTCTCATGTACACGTTTGGGAATCAAATATAATGAAAAATACGATCAGAAGAACGCTGAAAGACCAACAAGCCCCACGTAGGCAAAACGTAGGCTACTATACCCGCCCCATCCAGGAAGTCGCGTACATTATACTGGAGCCTGCTGTAGGAGCTGGAGTTTGGAGCAGCAGGTAAGCAGCAGGCAGGCAGAAACTATAGCCTAGTTCTTTACTAATAAACACCCTTACAACGCGCAATTATGGTCTGATCATTACTTAGCTTAGCCTAAAATAAATTGTCTATAATACATAGCCTACAATACATTGTTCCAAACATGTTATTATTAATTTGACTAGACTATATTATTTCATGCAAGTATAGGCCTACCGTTCGTTGACTTATAGCCTACTTTGTTTTGCATTATAAACTTCTTTATAAAGTTTAAACATTAAGCTACATTTGTTAGATTTATACCTGAGGACACATAATTTGTTAATAATATAATGTATTATTATTATTATTATTATATTATTGATATGTATTATTGTTATTGTTGTTATTATTATTAATATGTATTATTATTACTATTATTATTATTATTATTATTATTATTATTATTATTATTATTATCGTTATTAATAATCATATTATTACCTAAGCCTTTTTCTCGAATTTGCTACACATGGGGCATCCCGAGTTAAGCAATCATTGGGATTTGTTAAAGTTGTATCGTCATTGGGATTTCCTCTCTACTCAGCCACACAGCAGTGACAAAACACATCTGTCACCATGGACAGCCAAGAGGTGGGGGGGTTTCTGGAGGACTGTCATGAGGCAGCGTCATCAGTAGGACAGCACAGCCAGTCCAGTGAAGCCACCAGACTGAGCTACTGTAGTTACAGAGGTGAACCTTAAGAGAGCACTATATTACGCACTATATGATCATGTATCAACGTAGGAGACGTTATTCCTTCACATTCAGGAAGATTTGAGTTGATTCAGTTTAGGAAGACTTGAGCAGTTTGAGTTTAGTTTTTTACTATCTTAATGCTTTAGTTTATGTAAAATATTTTCTGCAATTCATTAACATATATAATTGCCTACATTTACTCAAACTAAATGAATCATGAAAAAATTGCTATGACAATGTGATTTAGATTTTTACAGTTATCCTGGTTAACCCTCTGTGTTTGTTTAATCTTCATTAGTTTGGTGTTCCCGGTCAAATATGACCGCCCATTACAGACTATAAATCCCTAATAATACATATTTCCATCTAATGTTGGTGTTGTTCATTAGTTACTAGTATTTATTCTATTAGTATACATTGCTGATTAATACAACTATTATAGGATATATAGGATTGGGATAGTTTTCTAACATTTATTTGGATATTAAAAGTAACTATTCATTTGATGCTAGTACCTATTCATTAGTTACTAGTTTAAATTGAACTAGTTACGACAATAGTGTATATTCATGTTTTACTGTTCATTACATTACAGCAACTACGTTACTTCTCAGTAATTTATAGTAGGTTAGGGTTATATATATATACAGTATATACTGTGTGTATATATTTTTTTTAACCCAATTTTATAAATTATTGAATTCTAACCCATTCATTTATATAGTGATCAGACAATTTTACTGGGAACACCATTGGTGTTCCAAAGTTAAATAAAACGCCAACAATGTATTGAAAATTACCCAAATATATGTCTTCTGTTGAGATGTCCTGTTTGGACAAGGTCATTGAACCTTGTGACAATCAGATTAGCACACACACACACACACACACACGCACACACACGCACACACACACACACACACACACACATTTGTGCAGCAACTGATGGCAGGATTGCATTTGATCCACACAAAAGTAATATGATGACAGTGTGCCAAGAGTTAACTTTACAGAAACTAAGTCCACTTCTCTATTGCTGTAGACTCCCTGTGTGCAGAGCTGGCCTCCCTCCTTCAGGAGGCAGTAGAGATGAAGTGGCCTTTTGTGCCAGAGAAGTGGCAGTATAAGCAGTCTGTTAGTGCCAAGGACAAAAGCAACCTCACTGACCTCATCAGCAAGCACCTGCCTCAGCTGTTGGTAATAATCACACACAGTGCACTATTGCTCACCTGCAGTACATTAGTGTAACTGCACCCCAGCTCTGAGCCTGAGTCCCGTGACAACTTTGAAAAATGCGTCAAGGACCTGACTGAGGGGAGTGGAGGGGCTGAGAGGGGGACCCCCATTCACATTAACGTTAACATTTTAAATTGATGACATAAGAGCGTATCGTTGAAAACCAGCCAGGTCCAGGGGTGATTTTTAACGAATATGACGTGTAGATGTTTTCAGCCCTCTGGATGGTGGAACCATCACCTTAT
The DNA here is from genome assembly GCA_027564835.1 of Typhlichthys subterraneus. Lineage (NCBI taxonomy): Eukaryota > Metazoa > Chordata > Actinopteri > Percopsiformes > Amblyopsidae > Typhlichthys > Typhlichthys subterraneus. The sequence continues at coordinate 14,584 of JAODUH010030717.1, forward strand.
CGAGGTGGAGAGGTTTGTGTGTCCCTGTGATCCTGAGAGCTGTGTTGTCTAGAGCCTTGTGCTCCTGGTAGGTTTTCCCAAGAGATACTGTGGAAGGTGCTGCGGCAGTATGGGGTGAGGGCGTCTCCCATAGAGATAGGGTGAGAAGCTCACCCATCCGTGAGGAACTCGGAGTAGAGCCGCGAAGTGGTACGGGCATCTGGTAAGGATGCCCCATGGGCGCCTTCCTAGGGAGGTGTTCCAGCCACGTCCAGCTGGGAGGATGCCTCGGGGAAGACCCGGGACTAGGTGGAGAGATTATATCTCCACACTGGCCTGGGATCCCCCAGTCAGAGCTGGATAATGTGGCTCGGGAAAGAGAAGTTTGGGGTCCCCAGCTGGAGCTGCTGCCCCCACGACTTGACTATGGAAAAGCGGATGAAGATGGATGGATGGATGTTTTCAGCCCATAAAATATTACATTTTTATAAAAACAGGAATTTTGTCAATATTAACACCAGCATTGATGTGTCTCATCACAGATCAATCCTGTTCCTTCGTTTACAGCTAATCAAACACATTTTAGGGTGCAGTTACACTTAATTGTATTTACCATATCCTAAAAGTTTGATAATCCATTGACCATAGCTTCCTTATGACCAAACAGACAGACATCCCTCTAAAATAACTGTTTTCACTTGGATGTGTTTCCAGACTCTCCTGAAGGTGGCCATCTTGGCTCAGGAGGTAAGCTCTGCTCAGGCTGTGATATTCTTAGTAGACCGCTTTCTCTACTGGAAGGACGAATCTAGACGACTGCTGAAGATCACCAAACTGCTGCACAGACACCGTCCTGACATCCCAGTAGCCCCCCAGCTCATCATACGTCAAGCCAGGCTGTACCTTAACTCTGGTAGGGTGGGGAAAGGGCAGGCTTGTTGGTGTGTAAATGTCTGGTGAGGCTTTTTAGAATTGCATTCCTCTTTATGGCCACAAGCGGCAGGATATCAATTCTGTTTGTGCTTTTAAATTGTAGACATGTTGTCCACGGTAGTGGGTATTTCACAGTAACACAATAATGAGTTAAATTGAAATAGTTCCCTGAGGGATTTCATGGTGTGGATTGTGTACACAAAACGTTACATCTATTTACATAGATGTAGTCATGTTGTAAACAAAGACTTGTACCCTAATACTTTACCATTACTTACAGTATGTGGGAAATAGTATTTGGTAAATGTTCCAGATGTACCATACATAATTCTGTACAAATGTGTACTACTGGTGACACACAATAACCAATAGAGAAAAATGTATTTCCTTCAGGCAAGTTACAGAAGGCAGAATACATACTAAGCAGTCTGATCAATAATAGTGGAGCCACGGGTTAGTATTTCCTCATAATTACAACATACTGTAAGTGCAATTTAATACTGTGATGTAACACAAACGTAGTAACCATTGTCATGCAGGGTGTTGGGTGTACCAATCTGAAAGTGACAGAGCTCTGGTGCAGGCAGTCAGTGTTCAAGTACGGGGACTGGTGTTGCAAAAGCTAGGTAAGTGAATGAAGAATGAATGAAGATATGCTTCAATAAGTAATATCAGTTCACTAGCTATGTGGTTAAAGGTGGAGTCAGCGACGCAGAAGGTCTGTTCATATTTGATCAAAACAAGAAGCTCCACCCCAACAATGCACATGCCTTGGATAGTGCTATGTGGGGCGGTCTGCATCACTGTGTTTGTGTTCCCATTTATAGATCCAGGGCTGTGTAGAAACACAGATCATTTATTCAGATAGCACAGCTAGACCCCTACCGGTACTATAACAAGAGTCAAATATAGGCTAGTTTGTGGTGAAATGTTATTCTGTGTAATTTTAATATACTCCATGATATTCTTGTTTACACACCCATGCTTGCCTAGATATTTACATTCTAAGGAAAAAATCACTCCATGTTCAGAGTGACCATTGACTGGACTCACCATTCAAACTGACCACACAATAGTGGTATGATGGGCACAAACTATTGTCCTGTTCAGACCAGAATCAAATGGTCTCAGATTAGCAGATGTGTCTAGCTAACATCTGTCTAACTACATCCGCTCTCTCTTTCTCTCTCAGGACTTTGGCTGGAGGCTGCAGAGTTGATCTGGGCCTCTCTGGTGGGATACTATGCGCTTCCTCAACCTGACAAGAAGGTAACACCAACTCTACACAGCATTGGAAAATGTGTTGAGGGTAGTTACAGGTACTGTAGTTTCTTACAGGGAGGATCTAATTATATGAGAAGATCTACTGGTCATTGTCATCTGATATCTGATGTCAATATACATTTCAAACACAAGATGGCAGTAAATATATGCTTTTCTTGCTGGTTGTCTGCCAATTATAACTAGAATTCTAAAACTGATTGAAAGGCGCAACATAAAATTACACATGATTATTAAACACAACACATGCACATACTATCTTAGTAGTTGGTGCTACATACATAACAAATAAAAATGAATGACATGCACAGTTTTATTGTTGCTATATATTAGATTTTATTATTTGATTTGTCTACGGTATTATTACTTTTAATCCTGTACAGCACTTTGTAACTATGTTTTGAAAGTGCTATATCAATAAAGTATCATTAAAGTAGATTATACTAATAAGGAAAATCCCTGTTTCATGGCCTTATTTCAGCAAGCGGGTTTAGTTGTAAACTCTTGAGTTTTCTGTTTCAGAACGATAACTCAGGGAAAGTTACCATGGTAACTGACTCTTTGAACCTAACCTGCTCAATAGCAGGTTTTCTTCAACAAACCCTGAGTTTCTCTCCTCCATTCCACTGAGCCTTAAGCAATAAGACCTTTCCTCAGTGTGGAAGAAAAATAAATGTCGGTATTTAGAGACCCCGATTAGATGTACAGTAGCTCATTCCCACATCATAATCGAATGTTACCATTTTTTTCGTCACATTTATCTAAATAACATTAACCATCCTTTTACCTTGATATGTTAATCAGTAGTCTATTCTACCGCGGTTAAAGCTATCAAATGTATGGGCTGGAGATGTGGCCGAAGCGGTACCTTTGTGACCATATTGGCCTTATTGAGACACAAGGATTTGAATCCAGGGTAATTTCCCAATCCTTCCAAATATCTCTTTTCCAATCGTTTCCTGTCTCGCTCTCTAATTGTTCTGACCAATATAATTAAAAATAAAAGGCAATACGCTACTAAACATTTAATAGCTTTTTTTCTGAAAATGTCCTCATTCTCGCCAGGGACATCAGTATAGTTTGATAGAATGTATTTTCATCATAGGTTATTTTTAACAAGAAGTAGGCTATCAAATCTAATGGCTATATTTATTTTTGGTCATGGTTAGCCTATAGGTCTACATGTATTTGACATTTGTATTCTCTCAGTATAAAATAATTAGGCATATATCCATTCTGTTCCCATAATCCAACACCAACAAAATATTACCCAAATAATGGCTCAAAGCACCCAATATATATTGGTGTGCTACAGCATGTAGAGGACACAAACTGATACAAACTGGTAAACCATACAATTAAAAGAAGCAGCTGTTTAATGTGGAATTTTCTGAAATGGTGTCTTGTCAATAACATAATTCTTGTACAAACAGTAAGATAATTATTGTACCCTGATACATATATTAACTAAGGACAATTTGTCAACTCAGAGCTCGGGGTTAGTTTCAGTTAGTTTCAGTTTCATTGTTGAACCTGCTTTCTGAAATAGGGCCCAGCTACTCTGCTCCAACACACCTTATTAAAGTGTTAAAATGGCTGATCCAGACATCTAAAACACTGCATTAAATGGTTCCACAGTGCCTGACGATCTTTGTTGTGTGTGGTTGAATGTGTGTGTGTGCGTGTGTTTGTCTGTGTGTGTGTGTGTGTGTGTTTGTCTGTGTGTGTGTGTGTGTGTAGGGTATTGGAACATCTCTTGGCATATTGGCCAACATTTTGATTTCTATGAATGATGAAGACTTCCATGCTTTCAAGACCAATCCAGACATTGATTTAGTAAGTCTGACATACCGCTCTCATGTTACTCCTGTTTAAATGTACTTTTAACTGTTCATTCTTATTTACTTTGATAAGTCTCTCCTTGGAGACTGCAGGCATCGTCTCCTATCAGCAGCTGAAGCAGCGAGGCTAGCAGTTGTGTACAGCCAGTACAATTCACTTTATGTCTTGACCAATGTGGTGAGTTTACACACCTGTAAGATGTGATTACTCAAATACATCACTTCTGGCAAGGTGGTTTGATCAAGCTCTAGTTTCTATTTAATTTATATTTTAGTGAACTTCATGTAGTGTCTGAACAGAACAAGGTTAACATGTTGGCATGTATTGTTATGTCATACAATTAATGAAATGACAATTTCCAATGGCATCATTACGAATTGCACCATAAATAAGAAGTTTATTGGTTAGGGTGAGTTCCAATCCAATTCAATCCACTTTAGTGGATTGAATTGGATTGGAACCAGTGCTGACCTACCTGTAAGCATCCTTGAGCAAGATGCCTAACCCCTAACTGCTCCCGGTGGTTGGTTGCACCTTGCATGGCAGCAATCACCATCGGTGTATGAATGTGTGTGTGTGTGGGTGAATGTCAGACAAAATACTGTAAAAGCGCTTTGGATAAAAGCGCTATATAAATGTTCCCATTTAAGTTAAGTCCTAATACTGTACATCACATAAGTACATAGATAAAACAACCAATGTACACACATTAAACACCACAACAAATAGGAGTAATTTGATTGACCTTAAATATATAAATACATTAATTGTGTGTCAATATCTCACAAACAACCCTGTCTTTCTAGGCAACTCAGGGGACATGCTTGTTATCATACAGTTTCTCAGTGGACTGCCCTTCCTCGGAGAGACACGCTTTCTTCCTAAAGGCCAAAGAGTCCTTTGAAATCGGTCTCTTGACCAAAGCGGAGGGAGAGCTGGTCACCAGCCAGCAGGAACTTCACACCTTCCTCAAGGCAGCTTACTCACTCACAGTCTCTCACAAGTGGCTGGGCTACCCATCAGAGATGCTGACTCTGGCAACACAAGCTTGCCAAGAAGCTCTCTCCCATTTCTATGACTACTGCCAGGCCGCTGACCAAGAACGAGATGCTCGCTCCACAGACATCATGCATCTGATCGGTCAAGTCAAGCATTTGCTGGTGGTCACACCTTTCCATAATTCAGATAAGGGGTCTTTCATCCCTGATAGCTACAGAAATGTTAACGAGAAAGCAATCATTTTCACACTAGATGGTTTTGCCAAGGTGATAAACAGATTCCGGAAGTACCACGCGTCACTGTGTGAGGCCACTGACTTCGACTGTAAGATGAAGCCTGGGGTTAAAAATGGATCAAGGCTGTGCATAACCGCATTGGGGACAACCATCGGTACACTAAACACAGACTGTACCACAGAGGCTTGCAAAGGCCCAACAGACAAACCAAATGGAGAACTTGGCACAACTCTGGGAAGCACCGACGACCTTGGATCCTCATGGCATAGATGTTCCTTTAGTAGCTCAGGGTTACCTCACCCTAGCAGCAGTGGCTACACAGGGAGCATAGCTTACGCCAAGGAACACAATGTTAATGTGTCTAATGAGAGCTCTGTCCCAACACATATCAGTGAGGATGGGGCTGACAGTGTGCTAGAACCAACCAATGAAACTAGGCGGAAAGAAGGAATGATTTCCAATATAGGGGTCAGCCCGTGCATTGGCCCTAGATCCATAAGCATCAACCATTCAGGAAGTGATGCTGACCAGTTTCAACTTTTAGAGGCTATGAAAGAGACGGTGGGCAGTGAAGAAGTTTGGACCGATGACATTGATGGCTCAAGAAAACCACCAGGAATCCGCGGGGTGGTCCAATCCATATCCAACCTTAAGCTGAGAACATCCTCCAGCATTCTCAATGACAGCTTTAGCTCTCAGTCATCATGGGAGAAGATCTCACCCATCTCAAACTCCACTGCTAACATCTTCCAGGCTAAACCAGGAATGTGCCATAGATCAGGTGAAAGGTCGCACATCTGCACATCTGGCATTGAATGTCAAGCCCCATGTGACTATGATCTTCTAGAGGGCTTTGATGTGGATCTCAATGCAGAAACGGAGATGGACTCACTTCATGTAGGACCTGAGCCTGTAGCTATAACACAGCACACGAATCAGGGTGTCTCTACTAAAATCTCCACAGGAAGCTCATTTGAGATGCTGGATTTGGGACACTCTGGTCATAAACCCAGCTGTGCTGCTCAAGACAAGAAGAATCTGTCTTGTCACAGCTGTTTGACGCATAACACTGCAGGTAACTTGATCCCTGACAGACGCTATGTGTTGACAAAGCAGGACTACAATGCACTGCTGGCTGGGGTGTGTCATGAGTGTCTGTTGAAGAGGTTGCAGAGTGATGAGGCTAAATTCAAACTCAAAGACCACAGAAGAGCCTACAGTAAGTTGTTACTTGAAAAATGCTTTGCTTTATGAAATACATTTTGTGGAAAAATATGTTACCAATGCAGTTGTTTTGTTTGGCATCTTGTCTTGACAGGAAAACACTTATTTATTGATGGTGGGTAAATTGCAAGGCTCATATTTGACTGGTGTCTCCTCCAGGTGGTGTCCATTTAAAGTTCTCCAAGGCCACAGGCCTGTGGACGGCCAAAGAAACATGTGTGTATATTGGCGAGCCAATGGGAATGGCAGGAAAACAGAGGGAGGCATTATGGGTACAGTTTGTACACCAGGAAGAACGGTTAAGCAGGTGACTTATTTATAGAAAAGTAATGCCAAATCAAATTAAATTTGTTTATGAAATAATAAATATAATAGTATTTTATAATAAACGTATAATACAATTAGCCTGGCTCCGCCCAACTATTGCTCTCAGCTCAATTTCTGGAAACCTTGATTGCATTAGCGTTCGCACAGCCACCCTGCTGGTGGCCAAATCAAGGTGGGTAAGTGTGATGACGTTGAAGGCAAGCGTGTTTCTAAATGGTGGTAGAGCTAGATGAGGCGATACAAACAATTGTAGCAACGCCGATTGGTTAAATGCTATCCACTAGTTTAAATATTGTATTTTTTATTATTTGTTTTATTTTATTTATATCACATGTACTTATATCTGCATATTCTTCTCAGTTACGTTGGGAAAGATTACTTGAAACCAAAAGAAATCCAGTTCCACCTGAAAGATGTGGAACGACAGATGACTGCCCAGTACTATGTGACAGAGTTCAACAAGAGACTTTATGAGAAGGAAGTTACAGCTCAGATATTTTTCATTCCATCTGAAGTGCTGCTGGTGAGATGACATCTTTGGACTGGAGTCAATGACAAAAATATAACAGGGCACCTTCCATCAAACATTAGATATCTATTAATTAAAAAGTGACAGCTATTAATTAAAAAAGTAATTAAAGAATTATAAAAAAAAAAAAAATTCTTTAACCATGCCGATATACACATAATTTTTCTTGTTAGAGTGAGTGTGTTAATGTGGTACTATCTATTTTATCTTTAAACTTAAAGATAAAAATTTGCAGGGATAAATCGGGGGTTCCACATTCGGTCCATCAACTCATCAAAATAGCTGGAGAAATAGTATACAGGGGGGTCATATAGACAGGGATGCTCCCTCTGACTGGGGTGGTTAGTAATACAACCGTTACATAGTTCGCTTCGATGGGTGGTGATCAGATTCTGCAAGAACGCCACAATCTGCTTCAGAGCTGTTATGAGGGAGTTGGTAAGGAGCCCATCGTGCATGTCCTCACTGGAAAGCAATGCGGCTGGCAGACCCTCCTGATTAGCAACTTCTTTAGGAGTCTCCGATGATTCCGAATAAAACAGTGGAGGCGATGACGGTGATGTTGCTAGTCCCAATATCTCTGAAAATAGAGGTGAGTCATTATCTATGCATGCAATCTCGTTAGCAATCTCATTATCAAAGTCCATTGTAGAGCTGTAGGGAGTTGTGAATGGAGCCCACCTCTGCAACCAGCCTTATATCCCATAGGGGCGGGGTGTAGGCGTGGCTACAGAACTTTCGGGGTAGTTTAGAGATCTTGGAAT
>JAODUH010030738.1:0-22695 GCA_027564835.1 Typhlichthys subterraneus
AGGGCCAACAAATCCCCCCAGACGACACCGGGGCTCGAGGCCCCCGACCTCCGGGTCCGGAGCAGTCACGCGTACCAGGAGAGCGACGCTTCCCCCACCTGACCCCCCCCGACCGCCAGACCAGGCAAGGCGGAAACCCACCCCACGGTGCCTCCACCCCCACGGGGCTCCAGGGGCAGGAGACGAGGCCAATGAGACCCCCCCACATCCTTACACTGGTTGAATCTTACTTGATGGCGACGGCTTCCTTCCAGGTACCACCTTCCTCCGCTTCCCATAGTATTGAAAGGATCTGGATAAATATTAAACCAATTTTAAGATTTGTTTCACTGGGACTAAAGCATGAAGATAACCAAAACACTTAAAACTGTTATAACCTCTCCATTTCCTCCAGTACAGATAGACGGCCACGGCCAACATCTGGGACTAGGTTGCGATTGGCACCAGGAAGCAGGTTCGCACCACGGCCACGGCCACCACCAAATACAGGGCCAGGTAGTGATTGAGAGGGGGTGTCCACATCCACCCTATTGGATGTGGACATGGTGGATGCGGTTGGGTTGCTGGTATGTCTGGCCAGCAGAGACAATAGGTTTTGAGCCGCTTCCTTTATTTGTTTCTGTAGCTCATCCTGTAAAACATGAAAAACATTAGCTACAGTAATGAATGATGAGATGATTAGCTAATGAATTGCACAACTCATTAGAATAAAAAATGAGTCACATTATAGCTAGTATGCACATGAGGGATAATAGTATCTATGTAGCAGGCTATATAGGCCTATATTAAAAATATATTTTTAAAAGTTGTCTTACAAAAACAACTATTGAGGCACATGAGGAATGTTATGTTGCACAGTTGGTGTGTGACATCCTATTGTCAATTAGTCAGGGAGCATAATAACTTTATGTAGCCTATACTGTATATATAGGCAGATACAACTATTTTTTCTACAGAGACAAAAATACTTTTACAGGTTTGCTAATCATTTTCTACAGAGACACAAAATATTTTATATAGGTTTTCCGTTTTTTTCTACAGAGACACACATCGTTTTTGCAAGTACACAAACATTGTTTGCAAGCACACAAATCTTTATTACAGAGCTTCATCTCGTGGCACTGATTTCACACCATAACTTCACCTCTTGTTGAAAGTACTTCAATTTTCCATGAACAAATTCAGAAAACATAAAATTATTATAGGATCGTAGGAGGAAGTATAACTTTCATACTGACACTTATAGTCACGGTGCACATAAATCTGAACATTGACATAATCCAATCTAATAATCGAATACAACACACATACTACATGATAAACAATGCAATTACACTTCTACCGGACATGAAATAAGGCAGAAATTAAACATTAACACGTTAAAACACGGGTTAAAAAATATCTGGCACCCTGAGGCATGCTGGGAAATCCCACTATTCTGAATGTGTAGTATACTACAAGTGCATTTATTGGTATACTTAGTTGTTTACTTCTAAACCACATTTTATATTATTAGTAATAGCAAAGTTAGCATAAACTTGAAGCCAAAGTGACTTACAATTAGTATAATGTTACACAGTATCTTTTTTTTCTTGTCCAGCACATTGTTTAATTACAAAATGGGTGTTGGTCTTTCGTCTTTTGTCTCTGCATATTGCTATCTTGAGGCAGTGAGAGAGATTTAATTTTGCTGTTAGTGCAGTACGACTATATAGCTGTAGCCTAACACTCTGCTTGTTACACAAATGGACGCGCACCAGTGCACAAACGCAAGCAAATGTGAGATGATTCTCCTCCCAGCTGGACGTGCCTGGAACACCAAGGGAGGCGCCCAGGGGGCATCCTTATCAGATGCCCGTACCACCTCAACTGGCTCCTTTCGACGCTCTAATATCATTCAATGCAAAAAAAATCAAAATTGCCTAACATGACCTCATAAGTTCAAATTTACATGTTAAGCCTATGAGCGATTCAGCTCCCATTCCAGCGCGAGGCAAACGGGAGAACGATAACATCATCTGTTTACATATAATAAACTTTAATAAAACTTCAAACAATAATGCGCAAATGTTTTTTTCCCCCCAAATGTGCACAGGTTACGCACGAACAAATTAACAACTTAAAAATTATATTAACATTTATAGCTGTACATTACACCATTGCAAAAAACTTAATGTTTAATTTCTCTAAAATGCTTTGGATGCACAAACGATGCACAAATGAATAGAAATAATTTTATTGACATTCTTATCAAATGAGGTGCCAATTTGGAGGTCCTCGTTGAATTTTCTAAGAACATGAAATAGGCTGTACGACAGTTTGTAAGTTTAACATATCATAGTTTACTATATATATACTGTATATATATATATATATTTGAGCTATACATTATATTTCTAAGTTGCTATTCATGTAATTTTTTCTGTATACTTGTCAGTAAAGGTAGAGTATACTTGAGTATAGTTTGATAAGCATACTTCTGATAAGTATATAACAAGTATACTTAAGTATACTTTCATTAACTAATATAGCTGATAAGTATATAACATGTACACTGAAAGTATACTCTCGTATATTTAGTTTGAAAGAAGTATATTAGTAGTACACTTGAATAAACTTCTTTTTTGTAAGGGGTGGTCCCCAAAATGTCTGCCAAGGTATCTCACTAAGGCGTGGTTTCTGAGCAAGTGTGTGATTGGGTGCCTGGATTTTAGGTGCTGTTGTTACTAGTTACTTGTGGATCGCTTGTGCGTGATGTTCATTGCAGGCAGAGTCCCGCTTGCGTGCAATGCCTCGCTTCACAGTCCACGTAAGAGATGAGTGGTTGACAGTGCCCTGTCGAGATACCACCAATAATATTAAATGGCTTGCCCAAGAGGCTCTCAAGCGTTATATAAAAAACAAACCAGACAATGGGGGTATTTTGGCAGTGGAGGATACTCATTTTGTTGTTCGAAGATGCCAAGGACTTGGACTTTTAGACGCTGATGACACCATCGACGATGTCCTGGAAGATAATGACTTTATTGAAATTGGTAATGATATTAACTGTACATTGAACGTTTACGAAAGTCACATTACAATTTTTTGGAAACTGTTGAAACAATTAACATCTTGTAATGTTGATCCGGCATGATTGTGCCTATAGGCTACTGCGTAATATATTCGTAATTTGCGTGTTTGATTTAGTTTTTATAATTTGCATTATTCTATTTCTAGCAATTGAAGGGGATACGATGTCACCTGAATTTATTCCTTTTCAACCTGGAGTTTCTCACCTGTATCCTTATGGTTATGTGGACCTGCCAAGGTTTAGCACTTACTGTTAGATCATATTGGCTTAAAAACAAAACAAAACAAACGTTTATAAAAGGATTATTCTTGTCAAATACCATGCAGGATGTCATAGGCTACATTATATCGTTCTTGAGGACATCTGATTATGAATTAACAGTGTGTTTCTCAGCAAATCATTAGCCTACAAGTCTATTTCTATTAGTTATTCTTGAACTATATGTCACACAGTACAGCAGCATATAAAGACCCTAAAGAGGTAAGCGTTAAGCACACCATGTTTCTGACATTAACTTCTCACACTTGAGTGTAACCCATGTGTTTTGACAGAGCCTGGCCAAATTCTGTAATTGTACTTTTCCCTGTACAGTATATTTGCTTAGATGGCAACAGTCTGACTTCGACTGATCTGGTCAATCTAGGCAGGGGACTCTACAAGATAAAGGTAACTGTCAACAGGTTATGCTTGCTGCATGACTGTCCTGTGTTAATCTTTGAGTCTTAACTTAATCATCCACTTTACCCAAATGTTCAGCTGACACCTGAAGCAGAAAGAAAGGTTGTGCAATCAAGAGAGCTTTTGGACACCATTGTCAAAGAAAACAAAGGTTAGATGAACATGTTGAGTGTAATATTCACTCAAAATCACTAACATTATAATAGCTTACGCAATACATTATCTGACTGACAGCCTGGCTGGAGCTACTGCCACGTAGTTTTACTAGCTTTTCACTTTGTGCTTCTTTCCTCCAGTTGTCTATGGAATCACGACAGGTTTTGGCAAATTTGCCCGTACTGTCATCCCTGTCAGCAAGCTTAAGTATACAGCTATTTATTTGTATTGTTCCTGTTTTTACTTCCATGATATTGTTGAAGAAATTAGGCATTAGTGTTGATAATTGTGTGCTTTCTTTCTCAAAGAGAGCTGCAGGAAAACCTGGTACGTTCACACTCAGCAGGTGAGATGATTAATTCTTTCCTTTTTACTTACAATATCTGTAATTTAAATGCATGGAAATAGTAATGCTGTTTAGCATATCCAGTAATATGTGGTTCAGGGTAGGTGTGTGTGGTGCATAACAGTGCAGTTATTTGTTTATGTGTGATGTGTGGCTCGGTGCACCCTACAGAATGTGTGCCTAATTATCCTGCCTTGGTGTGTAGGTGTGGGAAACCCACTTAGCCCTGAGAGGACCCGCATGCTTCTGGCTCTGAGGATCAATGTTCTGGCCAAAGGACACAGTGGCATCTCCAGAGAAACCCTCCATGCAATAATCCAAGCATTCAATGGTAAATGTTAAAATGCTCACCATTGGTCACCTATAGCTTAATGGTTCCCTTAAAGCAGTGGTTCTCAAAGTGGGGTCCTATAGTCTGAGGGTCCACAAAATAATTAGTTAAAATAAAAATAAAAGTACAATTATTATTATTATTATTATTTTCATTTTGTGTATATTTGTATTTGTGTCTATTCTATGCGACTATTTGTGCAAATAAAACCTTCTGATTGTGACATATCACGTCAATCTGTCACAAATTAATCACTTCACCCAGATTACAACAAACCATTTTAGCTGCTAGCTAGCTTGATATATAACTGACTGCAGTGAGCAAGCAATGCAGAAATACCTATGTGAGACAAAATCGTTCAAAAACGTTCCAGTGGCATCTAAGAAAATATAGTAGGAAGCATATCAAAGTCCTTATAGTCTTATATAATGTCTCTAAGCATATGCTTAAAGGCAGGGTCAGTCATTCTTGCTAACTTTGAGTTCAAATTAAACAGCATCGCTCCATGGTCCTCCGCAGTGGTGCCTCACACGTCGAAATGCATTGTGAAGAAAAGTGTAGTGCTACGGCTTTGTTGATATGAGCGGTGTTCGCTACTTTGTATATGTTCCAAATTACGGAGCCATGGCTATGTAGAAGTGTCATATAATTTTTTCAACACGCACAGAGAACGCTAACTAGTTAACGTGGAGCGATATTGTTTTGAATTGAGCTTGAAGTTAGCAAGAATGCAGCTAAATCTGAGGCCATGATTCTCAGCCCGAAACCGATGGAGTGCCTATTCCGGGTAGGGAATGAGTCCTTACCCAAAGGGAAGGAGTTCAAGTACCTCAGGGTCTTGTTCTCGAGTAAGGGGACTATGGAGCGAGAGATTGTCTGGAGAATCGGAGCAGCGGGAGCGATATTGCTTTATCGCACCGTTGTGACGAAAAACTACGCCGAAAGGCAAAGCTCTTGATCTACCGGGCAATTTTCGTTCCTACCCTCACCTATGGTCATGAAGGGTGGGTCATGGCCGAAAGAACTAGATCATGGGTACAAGCGGCCGAAATGGGTTTCCTCAGGAGGGTGGCTGGCGTCTCCCTTGGAGATAGGGTGAGAAGCTCGGCTATCCGTGAGGAACTCTGAGTAGAGCCGCTGCTCCTTCATGTCGGAAGGAACCAGTTGAAGATGCCCCCTGGGCGCCTCCCTAGGGAGGTGTTCCAGGCACGGCCAGCTGGGAAGAGGCCTCGGGGAAGACCCAGGACTAGGTGGAGAGATTATATCTCCACACTGGCCTGGAAACACCTCGGGATCCCCCAGTCAGAGCTTGCTAATGTGGATCGGGAAAGGGAGGTTTGGGGTCCCCTGCTGGAGCTGCTGCCCCCGTGAACCCGACCCTGGATAAGCGGATGAAGATGGATGGAGGGATGGTTAGCAAGCATGACCATGGCCATGCCTTTAAGTGATACGATTATGAGGGGTTCCTAGGAAATATTAACCCTTGTAAAGGGTATCTGGCCCACAGAAGACTGAGAACCCCTGCCTTAAAGGCTTCATATTGTTCCAATTTCCAACTTTTGGACACACGTTTGATTCACCTGTTTTCCCTTTGAGCTGAACATTCCATTTCAGTTTGTGTTTTACTTAACACATCCTAACTTGATTGGATATCTCACTGGCAGTCAAAGGCTAAGGTCACAGGCTATTGATTAATGTGTCACAACATGCACTCCAATGTTATCAAATTAAACTTCTTATGTCTTGCTTTAATCATATTTAGAATTCATGTTTCTATCTGATATCGTTGTTGCAGCTTCCTGCCTGTCGTTTGTGCCAGAGAAAGGAACTGTTGGTGCTAGTGGAGACTTAGCACCCCTCTCTCACCTGGCCTTGGGGCTGATGGGAGAGGGCAAAATGTGGTCACCTAAGAGTGGATGGGCAGATGCTAAATATGTAAGCTAACTAACATATTAGTTGCTTATAGGTTGCAGTTGTAAAATATCCCAGACCATTTCTCTTCTGTTTAGATAGGATGCAAGGTTCAATAGGAAAACATGTTTGCTTTTGGCTGACCTTTCACCTTTAACATGCTTTTCTCCCCCTTTCATCTCTGGTTAGGTCCTGGAGGCCCATGGATTAAAGCCTATATCACTGAGGCCTAAAGAGGTAAAGTAATTTGAACTGTGGTGCAGGCCACATGTTCACGTATACTGTAAAGTCACTACTGCAAAGTGTACACAGCTTTTTCAGTTATTAAATAATGTATAATTACAGTTAATAATACTGTCATAAAATAATGTCTGTATATTTCTATTTAAAGCTGTAAACATTCGGTCTATAGCTATGGCTATTAGATACATAGGCTTGATCTCTCTCTCCCTCTCTCTCTGTTTGTCTCTCTCTCTCTCTCTCTCTCTCTCTCTCTCTCTCTCTCTCTCTCTCTCCCTCTCTCTCCCTCGCCCACAGGGCCTTGCTCTGATCAATGGCACCCAGATGATTACGTCTCTGGGGGCTGAGGCTGTAGAGAGAGCCCAGGCCATCGCCCAGCAGGCGGACGTTATCGCTGCTCTCACCCTGGAGGTGCTGAAGGGCACCACCAAGGCTTTTGACAGTGGTGAGAAGTGGTGGTGGCTATAGCACGGTGCAGTACCAGGACACAGAGGAGTCCCCCAGCACTAGTGTCACAGACATCTATGACAATGTATTATTAATATGCCCACTTCTTCGCCGTCTTCTGTTTGTCTCTGGCGTAGATATTCATTCGCTGAGGCCTCACCCAGGGCAGATTACAGTTGCCTTGCGTTTCCGTTCCCTGCTAGATACGGACCACCATCCATCGGAGATAGCGGGTCAGGTGTCATTTGCTATTTACAGTATTATACTGTGTTGTTGTTGTGTGTCTTGGCATGTGTGTGAATATGTGTGTGCGCTTGTTTTCCAGAGAGCCACCGGTTCTGTGATCGAGTCCAGGATGCCTACACCCTGCGCTGCTGTCCTCAGGTAGCTGCCTGCATGTGACTGTTAGGTCATGCAGGCCTCACATGTTTAAATACAGATTGACCACTGTGAGATCTGTCTTGTCTTTTCCACAGGTCCACGGTGTGGCCAACGATACAATTCGCTTCGTCAAGGACATCATTAACACAGAAATCAACAGTGCCACCGACAACCCTGTATCCTGTTTTGAGAAAAAGTCGTGTTTAAATGAATCGCAAATCTAGCACCACTCTATTGCTAGGCCAGAATCTAGATGTACATGTTTTGCCCCACAGTCACAGTTCCACCACCATTCTACAGGATCCTTCCACCACATTGCACAGACCAGTTATGACATTCCTAATTATCAACAACAGATGGTGTTTGCAGACAGAGGTGAAACCATTTCAGGGGGGAATTTCCATGGAGAATACCCAGCTAAGGTATACAACACTTATGTAAAGGTTATGGGGTTCTAATGGAAATTCTGAAGGAAATTCTCGACTATTGGTGCTTTTCTGGTCTGCCAATGTTAGGCTCTGGACTTCTTATCCATCGGGGTACATGAGCTGGCCTCCATCAGTGAGAGGAGAATTGAGAGGCTGTGCAACCCCTCTCTGAGTGAGCTGCCTGCCTTCCTAGTCAATGAGGGAGGTCTGAACTCAGGTTTCATGATTGCCCACTGCACTGCTGCTTCCCTGGGTTAGTGCTAATGAAACAGCTCACTCTCTCCATGTTTTGAGTGGACAACAAGGGGCAATATGAGCTGGTTAGGGTGACTGACTCTGAGCTGAATGCTTTGGGTTTGAGCCTCAGTATGACCAGCCTATCTGTATGCACCCTTGTCCTCCTTAAAGGTCCCATATTGTAAAATTCTAGATTTTCCAGTTGCATTATCTGAAAGGAAAGGGCTGGACTCAAGTTGAAATCTAGTCAAACTTAATTTAACAAAAATGTATAAGTGAGTATTGTACTCACTGCTCACTGTACGATGCTTTTGAGACGTGTCTGCTCAATTACCACATTTGGAAATGATCTACTACTGTACACCCCTGGACATAAATGTCCAACTGGGCAAGGAACAACGCCATTTCCAAACGTAGACACTAGCTCTTTAAACATCCAAACGTTTAACTTGAAATCATGTTCGCTGTTTAGTGGCAGGTTTGGGCACTTTGAAATGTAGTCATTTATTGAATCAAATTACATGACAATTTTTTTAACTTGTAACATAATACATGCGATTAAATACAAAACAAATATAATCGGAATACTCTTGGATTACATCAAAATCAAACATTTTAAATATTGCATTTTATACTAAAGAAATGGATGCTGCACAGCCACAAACTTACACAAAGAGAATATATCTATTTTTTTACACAGTTTGTAATGCAAATGAAATGCATATTCATTGACAGCAGTGAAATCAAATTGCCCTATACAACAGTACAGTCACACACTACCGTACAGTGTACTGTGTATTCTATATGTGGAATCACGATTCTTTCACATTTGTGTTGTTGCTGTTTTTTAATCACAGGCCACATACAGGACTTTGCTCTTGTAATGCAAGAGGAGTACTTACTAGAAACGTTCTTTCATTTTCAATTTAAATTAAAAGGAATAAACAATAATAATCATTATCACCGAAACAAATATATATGCTCATATACTGTATATGCGTATATGAGTTAACTTCATCATGTTGTTTCCACTACATTGTTCCTCTTTCAAGGCCTGTTTTTTGTGTATGCTTTATAAATGCATCTTACTGAACTTGATGATGTCACCTATCTCGTGCGGTCCAGTTTCAGAGAATAAGGTTCTGTGCCATCCGTCTTCAGTGGACTCCCTGTCCACGAGTGCTGCCACTGAGGACCATGTGTCCATGGGAGGCTGGGCTGCCAGGAAAGCGCTGAGGGTGGTAGAACATGTGGAGCAAGGCATGTTAATAGCTACAGTAAACATTGTGAGGGCCTATGGGCTATACTGTACTTCCTGAAAGGAAAGACTATGGTACGTCACACAGTTGTCATGACACCTGGAAACCCCCACAGGTGTTTAGAATTATTAGACGTCTCAGGGTAGAATTGGGACGGAGTTATCATGCACACTCAAAATAATCATCAGAAATAAAGATAACCAATCCCATTATATAGAAACCATTCCCGTTAAATATGTTTATAACTGGAATGGTTCAGAGAATCAGCACTGAAAACAGGAATATCAATCTATTATTCTAATGTGCTAGTCTATCAACAAGTTAGTTTGCATTTAAATGCAGCTGAAAAAAACAATATATTTTACAGTCCTTGCAATAGAGCTGTTGGCAGCATGCCAGGGCATAGAGTTTCTCCGCCCCCTGCACACGACAACACCATTGGAGAAGGTCTATGACCTTGTGCGCAGTGTAGTCAAGTAAGTCAAACAGATTTGACCAAGGTACACATCTCTGTACCCTGAGATCATATACTGCTTAGTTAATATTTATCTTTTGTTCCACTTCTGTCTCTCTCTCTCTCTCTCTCGCTCTCTCTATCTGCTCGGCTACTCACAGGCCCTGGATTAAGGATCGATTTATGTCCCCTGACATCGAGGCTGTTCATCGTCTGCTTCTTGACCAAAAGGCAGGTGCCATCTTCTATGGTGGATACTTATGGTGGAAACTTGCAGATGCTGATTATCAATGCTGATCATTTTCAGCATCGTAATGGCAGTCCGCCACGTGTATGTTTTTTATCCGAATCACGTGTGGAATGTAAGCTTTGTATCTATACAATGACAAGCAGCTCCTTAGGTTATCTGTAATCTGTGTTGCAGCATTATTTCCGTATTTCATCTTTTGGCTTTAGCTGAGGGTTTAGTGGCGGCATGCTTAGATTTAGCAGCAGTTGACCAGTACAGGTCATGGAGAGGGCTTTATTCAGAATCCACAAATGTCCACATGGCAAGCACGCAGGCACCTTTACGTGTCAGTATGCAACTAACAATCTAGTACAAGTTGTTGGGGTTGGAATGTAAGTAAACATCTCTCTCTCTCTTTGTCTCTACAGCATATACGGTACACAGTTCAGTATGTATATATACTCATAATCATGCATGTTTTTGTCTGGTTGTCCAGGTGTGGAATGTGGCAAAGCCGTACATTGACAAGTATCAGACAGAGTACATCCCAGAGTCCCGTCCTGTCTCTCCTACGGCCTTCTCCCTGGAGTCTCCAGCGTCACCACGGAAACGTGTTCGGCATGAATGACAAACACCCTTCAAGAAATCTTGACTACGACATCAGTGTTTTATACAGTGGTTTTATATAAGGAATATATTATTTGTAGAACACCCTAGACAAGGCGTTAAAAGGTTAAATGACTTAAAAGTCTTTGTCTTCTGGGAAAATGTTGTATTTATCAAAAATGTTTTTTTCTCTTTAGGGGAATCCTAGATATAATATACAAATGTTAGAAGGAAATTATGACTCAGCACACAAAATCGTTAGTGACATTATTCCTTGCCAAATTAAACTATCAATGCAATAAAAGCCATTGAACTGAATAACCTCGTATATGTATGTGTGTATATATATGTATGTATATATGTATATATGTGTATATATGTATGTATATATGTATATATATATGTATGTATGTATATATGTATATATTTATATCTCATATAAAGCAGCACAATATAATATTTCTTTGAAAAAAAAATTATCCACATTAACAAAATAATATAGTTATGTTTAAATCTTCTGATTAGATTTTTTTGAATTGGCTATATCTAATTTTCAACAGTAACATATTGGATGCCTATATTTAAGTAATCTTGTGATGGTGTAGAATATGTCAAGGTGACTCGATGAGAATTCAAACCAATAGGCTGGTGGCCTCAGGTTGAAACAATCAAAAGAATCAAGTTATCTGGTATAACTACTACATACTGAGAAGGTATAAATCTGTATAATCTTAGCATGGACTGATTAATTGAGCGTGATGCTACAGAATACAGTCTCTTTGATTTGAGATAAGGAGAGAAACAAAGCAGTCTCTTCAGCTTCAGCTTGGCCCTAATGAACTCCTTTTTATCAGTTATCCAAGATCCAATTTCAGTGTGTGTGGTTACCATTAACAGGCTGGGCTGTTTAACAAAATAATGTAGTAAATAAAATGCGTTGTAAATTGGGAGAACTTGCTCTGATGTGCAGAAGATACTTGTTGGTATGTCTAATCAGATATAAATATTTAAATAATTGCCATGATCTAAACCCATAAAACACAGTATAATGAATTGTCATGCATAAATTTTTAAATAAAATACTGACAAATTCACAAAATAATATCACATCTTTCAGATGCAAATAATAGTAATCAAGTTATTTTGAAGTAATTACTAATTACTATTTCAAGTAGAAGCCAGTAGGCTACTCCATATCAGTATATCTTATATTTTGTAGATACAAATGTAACCACTAGGTGGTAGTGCTCCTCTATGCGTTTCATTTAAAATCAACGCACTGCTGTCAATTGGAAAATCCTTTACGAGCAGCCAAAAACCTAATGTACCATAGTGAAACTAATCGCAAAACTCTATTCTAACAATAATGATAGGCCTATTTTTTGTTATACTTACCAAAGTTAGTTATTTCTCCATAACATCTTGTCAAATAATTTGTTCAGTAACCAATGAACTTAATATTCCAAAATGTAACCGTACCATGTAATGGGATGCAAATGAATGAATGAAAGATTATTTGCCACTGTTAACATACACCTTCAACCACACACACACAGATGCATGCACACACACACACGCACACACACACATGTGCACGGGCACACGTGCACACACACACACGCACACAAACACACACACACACATTTAGAGAAGATGATTATAGTGATGAATTGGGTTCTGTTCGTCCTCTGCAATACATTTATATAATCCTGGCTCTATACACTAAACAACCAGCATGAAGTCTATGGCAGGGTCAAATAAGCAGGCAGACATTCCTTTCAAATATATCTTTATAGGTATAGTACTGTATTTGCCTTGCCTCTCCCTTCAATTACATATGGGTTTTCCCTTTGTCTGACCCACACATTGGAAACGCATTGTGAAAGCATATTGTTGTTTGGTGCGGTCAGCACCAATTTGTTTGTGTACGGAGCCAGAGGTGTTTAGAAACACCAGATTATTTCTTCAGCATGCACAGAGAATGGGCAGCCAGTGGACCGCAAGGAGATATTTGGTGAATTTGACAAAAAGTACAGTATATTATCTTAACTTACTATTGCTGACTATACATTTAACTTATCTCTTCCTACATTCCAGGATGTAAGGACTGACTGATTCATACATCATCTTTGGGTGAATAGCATTGACATTAATTTTCCACGGAGATCCCGGAATACAAGGATAAAAAATGCCAGCGATGAACAGCTCGAGATGCGTCACCCTTGGATTATTCAGAGATAGTCAAAATAACTATAACATCTATAAACAAAACACAGACTCATCCCCGTGGAATAGTGTGACCAGTATCACACTATTCTAGGAATGTCCTCATCCATCAGGCTGGGATGTCTTAGGAAAAAGGCTATGAATGTTCTCCCATATCACCCCCTTCTGTCAATATAACCTATAGCCACATGAAGTCAGGCCAAATTAAGAAAAACTGACTTGTTTATTGCCATATTCAGAAATATACAAACTCAGGTACATATACTCTTGAAGGACCATGTCCTGTTTACAGTACCATAATCATTATTTATAATTTTCATATGGTATCACTATCAAATCAAGCTGACATGGTATGTAGATAAGAGTGGGTTGCTGAGTGGCAGCTATAGCAATTTGCACTGATATAGTGTGCAAATAGAATAGTCTATCAAAAATAGAATATGACACATTTGTCTATCATGTTGACAAGAGCCTTCACTTTGACCAGATGATTAAATTAATTAGAAATTAAATTGATAAAAAAAATTTCAGATGATTTCAGATTTCAGATTTGTCAGATTATTAAATTAATTAGAAATTAAGCATGTGAAATATCTTTATATGGTAGGCTGATGTGTTGCAAGTCTAATTTTGGGTGGGAGGCCTTTGAGAAATACCACAAAGTGAGGGTGGAGTTTAAGTATTTTCATAATCCCACGTCAATGCAAAGCACTATAATTAAGTTTCACTTTGTTGGGTGCAGTATGTTTTACTAAAGGATAGGCCTACCCTAATCTCGCTCAAATCAGTAATGAATGGGACATTTAAAGAGTCGTCGAATATAGCCAAAAGTTGAAATAAATTGATTTGGGTATTTTTGCTGTTGGATCAGCAAAACCCTGGCATCCCAAGAAGTTTAATAATCTGTCAATTGGAAATCCAGGGTGGGAAATCCTACCTCTGCAAACAGGTTAAATGAAGCTGTTGGCCTACAAAACTAGAGCGATGTCTAAAATGGACGTGTGGACTCCAGGCCTACTTTTCACAATCCTGATGTGCAAATATTCAATTTTTATTTTGTCTGGTGAGTGTAATTTTCTATGCATTCTAAAAAGGATATTTAAGCATATTTATAAAGTGAGCCTTAGTTAACAATCGGTCTATACAGATAAATGACCCTAAATATAGAAATTATGTGTATCACGTCTACACAAGCAACATAATCAGAACTACTTACGTCGTTTAACTATAATAATGATGTCTTCAGCTACAGTGAGCCATAATGTAGGGCTATAGTTTTAATCCGTGCACATGCTTACTTTCCCATCAGATGCCGCTACATTGAAAGGTTCGTCTGTGCCGAGGCGATGTGTTGACAGAGCCTGCAGTCCGCCCATCGGTAACTTGGCTCTAGGCAGAGTTCTGACTAGCCGTTCCGTCTGTGGCGTCAACCTTTCACAACCTTACTGCTTCTACAAACAGTCGATTGCACCCCGTGGCTATGAGTCTTGCACGGCCATAAAGTGTAGCAGGTGTAATGCTGCCATCCCCCACCAGGCACACCTGCCGTCTGCCATGAGCGACTCGTCGTTCCGTTTTCCTGACACCTGGTGGCAGTCAGAAGAGGGGGTTAAGGAGGAGACCCTACAGCTGGACCTGGAGACTGAATTCTACTTCACCCATCTCATCCTGGTGTTCCGCTCACCCCGACCCGCTGCCATGGTGTTAGAGCGCTCTCAGGATTATGGACATTCATGGAAGACCCTGAGTTATTTTGCCAAGGACTGTGAGAAGGCCTTTGGAATGGCAAACGAGTCGCCGTTAGAAGAGAATGAGGCAGCTTGTACCTCAAAATACTCAAAAGCATACCCATGCACCAGAGGAGAAGTGAGTTTTCGCTTGATTTCGCTTTATTTCATTTACGAATCTCTGCATTCACACTCTCACTCCTTGATCAAGTTGATATCAAAGACAAACCAGTAGTGTCTTCTTCTCGCTGGTTGAACGTAAACATGGATAT
The DNA here is from genome assembly GCA_027564835.1 of Typhlichthys subterraneus. Classification (NCBI taxonomy): domain Eukaryota; kingdom Metazoa; phylum Chordata; class Actinopteri; order Percopsiformes; family Amblyopsidae; genus Typhlichthys; species Typhlichthys subterraneus. Next base: position 15,002 of record JAODUH010030738.1, read on the forward strand.
ATTCACCGATCTCATAACTGCAGCTGCAGATCCTCACCCCTTAGAACGAGTGTCTCTGTGTCTTCATGCCCACTTCGTACACACAGGAACCCCCCAGTGTTAGCGCGTATGTGGAAAAGACGGTGTTTTCTACCCTAGCATGTCTTCCCAATGGCCTCAGCATCACTAGAACCTCTTTTAACAGTGCATGTCAGCATAATGTAAAAATCTGTGTGTGCTTTTGAGCCTTTGATGCTGGCAGCATCAGAGAGAGGGTGATACAAGTGTTCTTAAAATGACCTATATTGTCAGAGTATGAGGCATGCTTGTTTTATTTTTAGGAAAATAGGCTAAATTTAGTTGGGTTCTTTTTTTTGTGTGTGCACAGATCAGATGGTTGGGCAGTTTTTCTAATGGGGTTTAATCTCCCTTTCCTGTCTCCAAGGTAATCTACCGTGCCTTGTCTCCATGGCGCTCTGTGGATCCGTACGGCCCGTCTGCCCAGACACAGCTAATGGTGACCAATCTGAGGCTCCGGCTACTGCAACACCACCCATGCCCCTGCCAAGACAAATATCCTGCTGCGACCAAGCTGCCTACGCACCATTATGCCATCTATGACTTCATTGTCAAAGGCAGCTGCCTCTGCAATGGCCACGCGGAGCATTGTGTGCCCGCCAATGGCTATCGACTCATTGATCGCTCCATCAGTAGTATGGTGAGTGGAGTGAAGAGCCACTGACTAAATTGAAGGGTGTTCTTATAAAGTGTTCTTGTCAGAACAGTCCAACGTTGTTATAGTAGAGACAACAACATTTTTGTAAAGCTGGTTTCAAACACAAGGGCAATTTCATACGAAATTGAGCAGAGTCCCTTTAATCATTAAACAAACAAAGAAATGCGTATTGCTTGTATATTTGCTTGTTTGTATGTGCAGTAGGAATCGTTTGAAGCAAAGTGTTTAGGCTTTGCATTGCTGCCTAGTTACTTAGCTGTGCTGTGCAGTATGTGTTGCTAAGGCTCAGGTCAATAGTAAAGACTGCATGTCGGCCCACGGCTTTAATTCCTGCCATTACAGGGTTTCATGGATGTAGAAACTTTAATTATGGTATTAAACCTAATGCTTTAACAGCCCATAGTCTTCTCTGTGTTTTTATCCTTACGCCATCATTTGAGAATATAAATACGAGCTGAATACCAACAGCTTAATGTGTTATATAGCCACATAAAACTTAAAGTAACTACTGTATGAATCCACACTATGGATTGTACTACGATCAGTGTTGCAATTCAGCAGATCTTTTGTGTTTATTTTAATGCTACAAACTGATGTCTGGGAGTGGTTTGAAACAACAGTGGTATTAGCTGACACTAAACCCACTGAAGGAGAATATGGATGAACTTAAGTTAAACATTTAACATTTTACGTCTGTCTGGTAGGTGCATGGGAAGTGTGTGTGCAGGCACAACACAGCTGGAAATCACTGCCAGCACTGTGCCCCGCTCTTCAATGACCAGCCCTGGAGGGCTGCCAATGGCCTCTTGGGGACACACAACCAGTGCAGGAGTAAGGAAGGGGGGCACACAACCTCAACAATTGTTGAATGATTGCATTAGGTTTTACTGTGCGAGTTCAGCATTGTGATGGCTGAAGGTATAAAAGAATGTTTGAATATATTAGTCTTGACTAGAAGGAATTTCAAACAGGAACTAGAATGGATGATTTGAAACTCTGTGTAGAGGATAGGTGCTATCATACACGATCAATTCTGCTTTCCTAAGCAGCTGTTTACTACACAGATCTGACCGATTGTTTTGTTGAGTGCCTGTAATTATACTACACACCTTAATAACGTTGGATAATACATTTTTCTGTTTGTGGGTGAGTGAGCCATACCAACAGATAAAAGAAAAAATAACAACCGACTCAATAAAAGAACACCGCTCACAACAACAATGCTGCTGGGCTTTGCAATGCGTTTGTGTGTATGTGTGGGGTGAAGCTTCTGAGGGATTTTGTTTTGGTTAAAGCTGGAAGTTAGCAAGCGTTCTGGAGAAAGACTAACCTGCCTTTAATCCACACAACCTGCTGCAGGGTGTGAGTGTAACGGCCGTGCTGAGAGCTGCCACTTCAGCCGCAGGTTGTGGTTGGCATCGGGGCGGAGGAGTGGTGGTGTGTGTGAAGCTTGCCAGTACCACACAGAGGGACGCCACTGCCAGAACTGTGAGAGGGGATTCTATAGAGACTCCGGTCGACCGAAGACCACCCCTGACTCCTGTAAACGTAAGGCTCTGTGGCATTCTACACTATGTTATTAAAGTATGCGCTATCAGTAGTCTGTCTTCTTTGGTAAACTCCTTAGTTGAAATTCAGTTGTAACGAAATACAAACGTATATGACGATGTCCATGGCTGTAGGAGGAGGGGTAACGAGGTAATGTGTGTAATTGTAATGACTATTACAATTAAAGGTATAGTCAGCAAATACATTTTTTGTCAAATTCACCAAATATCACCTTGTGGTGGGCTAGCTGCCCATTCTCTGTGCATGCTGACATTATAATATGATGTTTCTAGCCCTGGCTCAGCTGGTTAATAGGAACACAAATAAAGTGGTGCAGACCTCACAATGATATCTTAGCAATGGCAATATGTTTCCAATGTGTGGGGCGGAACTTCTGAGGGAGCACCCTGGCATTGAAGGAAGAGGTGTTTTTGTTTTGAATTCAAATATCAACAAGCTTTCTTCAGAATGACTTACTACACCTTCATGCAGTCTGTTTACCATTCAAAATGGAATGATCTCATTTTGGCCCAGAGGTCTCCAAAGCACAGTGAATGGTTACAATGTTGAGGTGAGATGAGTCACTTCAACTACTCTTATATATGCTGTAGTTCTATGCGCTTAAGTCCTCAGAAGGAGACATTACATGTTGGAATGTGACTGTAATTGCACATAATGGAGACATTTCCCACAGCCCATGCCAGCACATTTCTCCCCTGTTGCTATGTTCTCCAGACACACGTCAGCATGTTCATTCATAATTAATCCACTTTACAGTATGTTCTCTACTCACGTTTGTGTTCTTTTGTGCTTAAACAGCATGCACGCGCATACAAAGTTACTATGGCGATAGGTAATACATCATGGCAGCCATCAGGCTTGCCCACAGAGCTGCTAACACAATCATGTTGTTTTCTTTACCTCAACCCTTCCCGACCTGCTCGTTCCTGAAGCCTGTGCCTGCCACAGTGTTGGATCTGTTCTCGCAGGTGGCCTGTGTAATCCTAGCAACGGGGAGTGCACCTGTAAGGCAGGTGTTGGCGGTCCCCAGTGTGACCAGTGCATGCTGGGATACTGGGGCCTCCACGAATACGGTTGCAGGCTGTGTGACTGTGCTGGGAACTGTGATCCCTACACCGGAGACTGTGACTCTGAGTGAGTGGATTTGATTTAATGACAACGTCATTACACAATACCACACGTGCTCATATAAATAGGGGAAGGGCAAGTACTATTGTAGGCATATTATAGGTGATTATTATTATCTTTACCCCCATTTATATTTGTACTGCTATTTTCCATGTAATCTATATTGTATCTGTGGAGAGTTGTCCACATCGACCACATTATTAGTTTATATTGAAATACATTCTTGGCATTCAGTTATGTTCTGTGCTCTCAGAGGTACAGTGCAATGCAATGGTGACATACAGTAGTAGCACTAAAGGTAATGCCCCCTGTAATGGCCCTGTCTGTGCGGCACAGCTCAGATACCGAGGTCTCCTATACAGCCACCGGCCACATGGGACACAGAGGCAATAATAGTGAGCTGACAGTGTTTAGGGCAGAGGAGCTTTTCTCTGCACTGCACCACTCCGGTGAGTCACAGGTCACAACATGGGCGACACACACCGGCCTATGCAGATACTAATACGAGATATTCAAATGTGTTAGTGGGCTATTAAAGTGCTATTCGACTTCATGAAGTTGACGTATTCCTATTCTACTTCATCTCTCCCCAGATAAATGTAAATGTGTGGAAATGACACTTGGCAGCCCTAAGATCTTCTGCTCCATGGAGTATGACTACGGTGTGCAATTTGCCTCAGGAAAATTGATTCTGGATTGAGCAATTCTCATAGACTGCTGAACAATGTTGTCCTTAGCTGTTGGTGCGGCAACACTGCAGAGGTGTGACAGCGGTGTTGAAAAGAGATAAATGACAGTGTTGCTAACTCTGGCCGCTGTGTTGCCATGGCAGTGCTGGCGGTGCAGGTGATGTTGGCCCATGACAGAGGGTCCCACGCAGAGGTGGAGGTGATGGTGAGGAAGGTGCTGCATGTGTCCAACACCCGGGTGAATATCCGCAAGGGGGGCCACGTCATTCTCTACCCAGAGCCCTGGACCACCTGGGGCTGCACCTGCCCTATTATGAACCCAGGTCAGCTGCTCTCAGTTCCAATGAAGGAGGACGTTTTTGTGTATAACAATAACATTAAAATAATGCTAAAAACAATTCTCATATGCAAGGCAGTTATGCTCAGCCGCAAAGAGGCCGTAAAGCGTAACTGTTCGTTATCCAAAGGATACAAATTGAGGAAAATATAGAAGATATTTTACGATAAAAATGGAATTGGATTTTCATAGTTTGTCGAGGTTTATAATTAACCTTTATAAACCTTAATTACATAGTAAGATTAAAATGACTTGACTAAAATGACTAAAGCTTGCCATGACCTTCTAATTATTTGACGTCTAAATGGACCTTCTGTCTGGGTTAGTGCTGAATTGCAGCTCTTCGTCACAGATTAGAGAATGTTTGAGCGGGGGCCAGCACCCCCAACATCACTCATTTAAGGCGGACATTTACAATGTTACGTTTATATCTCTCATTGTTTTATGAGAGATTTTTACAGCCACTCCTTGACAAACGTTTGTCAAACAGTTATCTAAGCCACACTCAATAGCCACAGTAAAGTGTTCATCCATGCATTACATTCTTCACTGGCTTTTCTGTCGTTCTGTGCGTGTGCGTGCGTCCGTGCGTGTGCATGTGTGTCTTTGATGCAAACCTCATTAGATGTGTACTGTAGGTTGACATGGCAGTGATTCATGCCTCTGTATTCTCCTCTCTCTGCAGGATCAGAGTACGTGGTGGCTGGGTACCAAGACAGGAACAAGCACCGCCTTATGGTCAACACCAAGAGTCTGGTGATACCATGGCGGTCCAGCCTGGGACACAAGCTCCTCTACATCCTCAGGAAACACTGTGGCCATCAGATGAGCCCACACCCAGAGCATAGGTGGAAGGGTGGAGAACAGGAGAACATTACTGGTAGAGGTGACTTTAGGCTAAAGGCTGTGCTCGGACATTGACGTTAAAGCAAGAAGCTGAGCGTGAGCCACTGGGCCACAGGCCTAAAAACACACACTAGGACAGCAGAAGGACATTAGGACATTGTTGGTATGTATGGAGGAGACAGACAAACAGCTATTCTTGTAGGTTAAGATGCGACCACTGTTTGGGGAATTCCAAGGTGGAATATTTAAAGTGAATGTACATACTGACTGAGTAGCCTGCAATAACCCAGTCAATCTTTTCATCGTATATAACACATTGAGTAAAGAGTGAGTTATATATCACATCCTGGCCAAAATAATAATAGTAAATGCTGTTGAGTCAAAACAAGGTTGTGTCCCACAGCATATGCAGAGCTGTACACTTTGTAAATTTGCAAAGAGTGACTGAAAATGTACTGATCATAAATCACGGATGAATCAGCTTTCAGATGTTTATCCTGTGTGTGTGTGTGTGTGTGTGTGTGTGTGTGTGCAGTTCTGATGTCCTTGGCCATGGCACTGTACAGGTCAGAACAAGTAACTCCTGGAGGGAACAAAAACATTAAAAACAAATCATTAAATGATTCAGGCAGCTTAATGCTAACAGCTCTGACCGATACTACTGTCTGACAAGAAGCTGAGTACATCGTCTTGTTCCCAAGACAACGCCACTGATGAGAGTTATCAATGGAGTGTTTCCATGTATAGGGACTACACAGATGCAGGTCATGGCATTAATTAAGGGTCTGTTTCATAACAAAACGGAATGAACCCATAATAAATGTTATGCTACACCTATTTTTAGCCTATTGTGACCTCCCTGTGAAAAGGCTTTGTTACGGTTACGGTTTCTGCATTAAATTATGTTACAAGACCATTTGAATCTGACTATGTGTACATTGTATGTACAGTATATGTTTCTGTGTGCATGCAGGTGGGAGAGTGTCCTGTTCTCTGTGACATTGGTAGCCTAACTATTACACACCAAAATATACAATCATGAAAAGGTTGAATATGAACTGATATCAATTTGTATCACAATTTGAATAGTCACTGGTCAGAGTACCTCTAGGAGAAATTCTGTGTGGAATCATAATGCATTCCTCAGTGGTGACATCACTGCCCATGTCCTTGTCCCAAAGTCTTTACCAAACTGAGGAAAATGGGGGAGGGGGGTATATTGTAAAGGACAGAATGTCACACAAGGACTTCGATGTATCATTTCACTAGATTTGTATATCCTTTACTTTGTATTTTATATGCTGTGATAATTTATTATTGTATGTTTATAATATAAACACATTTTTACATATATACATTTAGTAGTGATGTTGGATAAGAATATAAACTTTATGTTCTTAACTAACATCACTATTAAATATTAGTTATTATGCATGTTTAATGCATGTTTACTACTGCCCTCTGTTGGTTAGAGGGGAGAAGTACACTTGAAATACACAACAGTAATGCATCAGAATATACTGAAATAAAATATCCCCTGCAAATATGAATATAGAAATAAGTGTAAAATAGGCATATACATTTCTTTCCCAGAACAATTTATTTCTTATAAAACTGCTTTGAAATAATGACAAAGAAAAAAGGTTTCATAGCAGATTTTTTGCTTTCAGAAGATCACATCAAGGCTTAAAATCGTGGCATTTGCCAGAAAGATTGTTGCATATTTTTTTTGCATATGTGTCTTTTGCATATGTTCAGCAGTTCATCAGTACATTTGAACTTGATGTGATGTGATCCTCAGAGAATAAAAGCAACATTATAATAATGCTTATATAATCATAACGCTCTCTCTCTCCCTCCAGTGTAGCTAAAACAAATATCTAAACATCTCAAGCAATGAAACGTTCGGTCACATAAATATTGCATATTGATTGTGCGAGCGGAGAGGTCTGTTGTCTCCGAGCGTCTGTGCTCCTCCTGGTTTCTCCTCCAGTTTGCCTAGTAGTCCTCTCCACGGCTCACCACCTCCTTGCAGGTGGGTCTGAGCAGAATGGTGTGTTCATACTGGGCCGTGTAGCTGCCCTTGGTGTCGCAGAGCGGGGGGTAGGGGTCTATGATGCCAAGGTCACACAGGTTCTTCAACGCCATGAGGTATTTGCTCTCGCCATGACGGTCCAGCCAGCGACGGCAGAACGCAAGGGTGCCAAAGTTCTCATTGATCACATTGAGCAGATGTTTAGCCCTGGGCAGCCTGTGACAGCCAGGAACAACAGATGGGAAGGAATTGAGAGTGATTACATTTTATGAGGTCAAAGCAGCCGTTCATCTGCAACCATAAACAGAAATACATGCAATCCAGAATGTTCCTAAATAGGTTTATTTTCTTTACACAGAAGAACTTTATGAAGAA
>JAODUH010030749.1:0-22694 GCA_027564835.1 Typhlichthys subterraneus
GATTTCCGTGGTCTGTTTATAATGTGAGTGCAATAAAAATACATTGTTCATAAAATCAATGAATAATTGTGATAAATTATCGCGATCTCATTATTGATCAAAATAATCGGGATTATCATTTTGGCCATAATCGTGCAGCCCTAGATGCTATACAGTAGGGCCTTCAATGTACAGCACGTTGTTTAGTGTTTTGGCAGGGCATGCACACCTTGCTGCTCATAACTAAGCAGTGCTGTCGAAGTGAGCTGCATTCTAATGAGGCCACAGCAGCAATGGAAAAATGTTCAGTCTCTGTCTGCCTTTGCTTGCTCTCTGCCAATGAACTGAAACCCTGACCTCACACCGCTAATCGATTGTTATGCAGGCCACACCTCTGATTTGTGGAATGGCTGTTAGGAGCAGAAATCGCCTTTTGTCATGTGTGTGCAATGTGCATGTTATATCCTTTGTCGAAGCATTGTAGCTGCTTGTGCAACTTCTGCTTAATGTAGTTTCCTCTCAACCAAGAGATGTGATGATAAGTGTCTTGATTCCATTCCAGGTGGAATCTAAGCACAATGCTGTACGACTGTTTGGAAGTAGTTCTTTGTACAGTATTTATAACTACATACTGAACTGATTTTTATTAATAGACTAAACACCAATTGTGTTTTATGAAAAGAATCATTATAAAAATGAGATTGTAAATTTTGACAGCATATGAAGCATTACTTTCCATTATTTCCCTCTGTGTTTTATCACCCTACTGTAGGCCTTCAGTTGTGGTCTACCTGAATCAATCCACACCTTAATTAATACCATTATTATTATGCCACAGCTACAGAAACCATCAATATTAATAAACACTTTTTAACTGGGTGTTGCATTGCAGACAGCTATTTTATTACTAAGATTGACATGACACAATTGATGTCATTTCAATATTTCCCTTTTTTTCTTCACCTTGTTACGAAACTTTCTTTCTGGGAAGACTAGTATATTGAGCTGTGGTAAGCCTACTCCTAAATGTTTTCAAAAGCACCGTTGCTTCAACTTGATTGTGTGTACGGCCGTACTTTGGTGTCTCGCTGCTGACAATTCAAGCTCATACCAATTGTAGTGTTCTTTGAAGGCTGTGAGCGAATGGTACCGCTCATAATTAGCCTACTGGATTGAAAGTGGTGGACAAACTGTTTCCCCGGCTAGGACTACCTTGCTAGCTTCAGACTTGGCCAACCTTTTCTCACGATGTCCAGCTCCTCTTGAAGATTCGGTTTTGAAAATGGCTTTGCAATTATAACTGCAACCAGATCAATGTTTTCTCCTCTGTCAGCCATTGTGGGTGGAAAAAATGTAAAACAATTTAGCTTGTGCAGGTCGCTATGTGATTTACTGATTCTGCTAGCGCTTACATTCTCTGACCATCCAATCAAAGGATGTGAAAATGCAGACGTTTTTTTATGTCTGCTAGATGGCGCTGGTGTCGCCAATTCGAAATCTGATTGGTTTTATTGCCATTTAGTAGAAGTTACAGGCACCCGCACTGTTGATTCTGAAGGCCTCAAGGTAGATTTCAATGATGTGGCAACACATCACTGGATGAAATATTATTGGATAAAAGTTATAACATTAACGCGCATCCAAGAAAAAAGAGATACAGTTGATGAAATGAAGAGAATAGACTACTATTATATATATATATATACAGTATATACAGTATATACGGAAAATGCAAGTCAGTGATTCTGATAGTGTTTAGGCCATCATAGAAGGCCTTGCTGGACCACAACTGCTATAAAATGAAGATATAAATGTTTGTATAAAGTAAAACCTATCAATCCTAAACTGGCCTGACTTTAATTTGTATTGATCTAGTTTGTATTGTATTGACCTAGCAGGAGTAAATTTCATATGGTTCACTTGGTGGCAGTCCTCCAACAGTATGAACTCATAATTTGCTGCACTTACATCTTCTGTTACCGGTACAGCACCTCACATTTTCTGTAGAAACCTATCTTCGCCCCAAGTGAAATGTTGTGCTTTTATTTAGCATTAGCCAATAGCCATGCGTCAGCTATATTCATTACATGTATTCCACTCCAACGAGGCCCGGAGATAATCATGCTAATCATTAGACAGAGAGGCGATTACAAAGCACCATTCAATACGGCAGGCAGATAGTGTCTTATGTGTTGTTGGCTTGCTGCAGCTGAAATGAACATCCAGAATTATTAATGTAGCCATGTCACAGGAGAAGTGAATGGTAATCTCAAGCATTCAGTTTATTAGTGATTGTGGATTTCACAAACATGAACATGATATAAATGTAGTAACCTAATGCAACAGGTATGTTTGTTTTGCCTACTTATGTTAAGTCCATAGCAATAGTGTGTTTTTCTATAATGGGTATATAATGGGTATAATTTGTTTTTGTTTTTATGTAGCTTTGACAGTGGGCGTCTGTGGAAGATTGTAGATACAGCAATACAACAATACTAAAATATATGTGTATACATCTATGGGAAAGGTAAATAATCTTTGTCAACCAATAAAGTTGTTTTCATTGCAATACTATCACAGTGTCTTTCACAAGCATTCGTTATGTAAGCAATTTATGTTAGCTTCTTAGCAGTACTGGCCTATCTCGCCACTTTGAATACCACAGCCATTTGTTAGTATCACGAGAACTAGAACATCTGTTGACATTTGGATTACACCCATAAAGCTCTGTTGAAAGAAAGCTAACCATATATACTCTATAGCCGCAGCTCTCAAAGTTGGATTTGAAGCTAATCATTTCTTTATATATTTAATGTAGGTCTGACCTTAACCAAATTGCATTGCTGTACAAAGTGTGATTCATGGCATGCATTTACAGTGCAGGTATGTTTACCCTGCCATTACCACACAATCACCATCCCTGTGTTTCTGTTCATACAGTGCATGAGGAGTGTTCATACGCAGCAGACCGCCACAGCCTAAAACCACTCATCCGGGAGGGACCATGTCTGGAGCATACGACGACACCGCCAGCCAGGAGGAGACCACAGACAGCTTCTGGGAGGTAAGACAGTTGGTACTTTCAGACAGAAAAGCAAATGACAGACATTATTATAAATATTCAGCGATATTTGTCACAGGTCATCAGCATCAAGCAGGTGCAGTTGAAACATCTACAGCGAGATATGCCTGATTCCACGTTAAATACTTTAAAGGCATTTAGTGTGACCAGCTATAAGGTTTATACAAATATTAAGGAGAAGTAAGCAAGGCTGAATGACTTGAAGAGTTTTCATGGCATCCATAGGTGTTTGCTTATTCTTGGCCAGCCGTCTCTTTAGTTAGCGTTTTATAGAACGTGAATGATGAGTTGACTTTTTATTTTATTATTATGTATTAACATACAATGATACAACTCGAGTAGACAGAATCACAGCCAGGCTCAAGGTTGGGACAGACAGGGTATGCAGCAAAGCAGGTAAACTGAAAGTCCATGCAAAAGGCAGGTAACTGGGAGTAGCGTGGAGATGCTTACCGTAAACACTCAGACAAGACGAAGTGAAACAGGCTAACAGGAAACACTGCGTGGAATACACAATGCATAAGGAGAGGGAAGGGGCGACACCTGAAGACAAGCTCAACACCGGTCATGAGGGCAATAAGGGCAGGGTGTGACACTTGCAGACGGAATTGTTGCCGAGTCATGTTGGATTTAGTGCTCTAATACTAATAGGAACATGAATCCATATAGTTTAGGTCTGGTGGCCGACAGGAAGATACTCGGGTACTAACCCCAGTTTGCCTGAACAACCTGTAAGCAACCTTGATCAAGAGGCTTAACCCCGACCCGCTCTTTCATAAATCTACCCATTGCAAGTCGCCTGGGGGTAAACGCACACGTCTGCTGTGTGACCTAATATAATGTATGCATACTACATAATACAATGTATTATTGCAGGCTGCTTTGGACCGCTACCACCACCCTGGTGCCTACCAAGTCTAGTGTAGTTGCTGCTCCATTTGATTATGAGCTGATGTGAAGGTCCACTCCATCAGCCCCAGAACAGTGTTGAGCACAAAGATCAGTAGGAGAGGAGAAGGGAGTAGACTGTAGTTCACACCTTAGTGGGGCACAGTCACAACAGATCCCTGCCACATGTACCCATAGCAACACGTAGTGCTGTGCCCTCTTGGTTTATAGCAGAGACACAGTCAGTGTTACTCAGGAAATGTAATAAGTTACTATTTACTTATTCCTTCAAAATGTAGTAATATTACTTTACTTATTACTGGGTATTAAAAGTAAGTAGTTACATTACTATTTACATTACTATATTACTTTCACAATCACTAACCTGCCTCCCCCCTTCCGAAAAATGACAGCTCATTATAAAATTGAATCCTCTTTAATGGAACAATAATGAACCTTAGGAGTCAACAATCAGCCACAGTTAAAACACTGCAGCCTCTCAAACCAGATGATTGACAGGTTGGTTCAATTAGCCTACAGTACCCTAAGTTTGCTAGGACCAGAAATCTCGTTCCTGTAACGCAGTAATGCAGTATTACTTGGATTAGTAATTGTAATATTATTACTGTTTTGTAAAAAGTACTTAGTTACACTATTAGTTACTGAAAAAGTAATATTATTACAGTAACTAGCTAGTAACAACACTGGACTACAATGTGATGGATGGGCTGGATCCTTCAGTGGGAAGACCAAACGCAGGGACTCTTATGAGCAGCACGACATCCATCTCTCCCTCACCCCCTAATCATGCTCACCAGTAGTATGAGCAGCACGCCATCCATCTCTCCCTCACCCCCTAATCATGCTCACCAGTAGGGTGCTAAACAGCACGGCAGGGCCAGAGAAGGTGTCTGCTATCCTCAGAGTGCAGCCAGACAGCCACTAAATCACAGGGAACTGCAGTACAGTAGTGACTGCTGCAGTGCCCTGCTGATAGCTGACGCGGCTGGCTGTGCTAGCAAGTGGCTGGCTGTGCTAGCACGGGGCTGGAGCCGCTACGCTAATATTTCAGCACGGGGAGGGATACTGTATGCCTTAACTAGCTGGCTAGCATGGTCTTTGTCAGGGCCCAGTGTATAAAGCACTGTCTTTTATATGGAGGATACTGGTGGTACTAGGTGACTAATAGTAATACGATGGAAAATAGACCCTTTTACTTGACTTTTAATTGACTTTACAGTCATCGTGATTAGAGGGTTAGAAGTGTGAGACATATGCACAGACACACATGTACAACGTGTGTGTCTGTGGCGATATACCAGTATTTTATTTATATTGGCATATTTTCAGGAGATATAAAATTAAACAATATCGTTTATATCATGTTATATCGTTTCTCCCGCCATGCCTGCGCTTGGCCTGAGGAGTGGCGTCAGGAGCGAGTGATTTAGTGTGGACAGAGGGTGAAAGGGGCATAGACGCCAAAGAAAGCTCACATATGTCGGCCTACTAACTCCGCTCACACAAGTTGACACGGAGTGAGCATTTGAAACACACCTTTTTTCAGAATAGCCAATGAGAGAGCAGATACTGAGTCACATGCTCTGTTTACGTTTCTGACAAAGAGATACAGGTAGCCAGCACTTCCTGCAACATTTTCGATATGAGTTTGCAATAACAATACTGAATTGATATATTGTGCACCCCTAGCACACACACACACACACACACTGTGATATTACTGTAGTATACTTCAGTAATGTACTGTATATACATGTAGGTAGTATGTACTATGATTGTGTTTGGCTGACTCGCATTCTTTCCCTCTATGTCTCGCTGTTCATGTCTGTGTCTGGGTAGGACGTTATACAGCTGTCTAGAATACATCTGCTGTCCTGCATTATGCGCCATGCATCCGTACAAGACACTCTCCAGACAAATCAATGCCTCACGTGCTGCCCCTGCAGGCCAATAGCGCGTTTACCTTTTAAGGTGGCTCAAGCTGGGCAACATCAAGTGTTGAACAAGACCTACATGAACTGAACTGTTATGTTTTCAATTGTTTTCAATTAGAAAAGTGACTTATTCGTTCATTTTTTATTTAATTTACAAAGACTTTAGTTAGCCTCTTTTTGTTCATGCCATGCACTCTTTCGTGTCGTAGCTCACATGACCTGCAAAACATGTCTGAACATGAAACTGTCCCTCATGTAATTACTAAGCATAACCAGGATCTAACCATAGCAATTTAACATGCTAGTAAATGTGTCAGCCAGATAACAGACAACCTAATATGTTTTTTTTTGTTTTCAATAAATAAAGCACAACGTCATCATTTTAAAAGCACAATGACTCATTTGTGTGCCAGGTGGGTAACTATAAACGGGCAGTGAAGCGTGTCGACGATGGCCACCGGCTCTGCAATGACCTGATGAGCTGTATTCAGGAGCGAGCCAAGATAGAGAAAGGCTACGCTCAGCAGCTAACGGACTGGTCCAAGAGATGGAGACAGCTTGTAGAGAAAGGTAAGCAAACTGGCCCTTTTGATTACCACCACCTCAATGTGGTCATCACATGTCACTCATGTAGTCAACGTTTACTTGTCAGTGGACACACCAAACTTTATAGTAGCTGTAGGTAGGATGTCAGAGCTATACATTTAGTGTAATTGGTTAGAAATTACCAGACACCCATCAGCAAGTCAAATGCTCTGTGAGAATATCTGCTCTTGTTGCCTCTATATAAGTCAATTGAGATTTTACAATGAAGGTCAGTTTTCCTGATTGGTTAGACGATTCATCCTTGCCTGTTAATCACATGAATGCACAACCCTCCCCCCACACACACACACACACACACACACACACACACAGCTACAACAGGTTTTTCAGTGGCACCAGATAGAGGCAGCAGGGGAGGTGGTGGGGCGTGGCGTTGTTTAAAAAACTCTTGCTCTAGTTTGGTATGTTTTAGCTTGCTCTTATTGCAGATCTCAAAGCCTTTCTACATCAGCTTTAAACCCAGAGCAAGACTCACTGAATGAGGTCACCTGGAGAGCAATTGTTGATTGTGGACAACTGCTATAATGCACACACAACAATGACACTTTCATGCATCCACCTTTAGAGCTATATTCAACAATTGTGGTATAGCCATACCAGCATTCCTCCACAAACAAACCACCAGACTGCACAAGCCTATATTTAACAGAGAAAATATCTATGTAGTATATCCTATTACACAATATGAAGACAGCATGTCTTCTCTACTCTGTATTCCACAGTGCATTCCATGGTGGACTAACATATAGCAGCACCTAAATAAATATACTGTAGTTGGCCATGTGCCTGGGCTCAAACACTCATCTATATTCCCTCTCTCTCTCTCTCTCTCTCTCTCTCTCTCTCTCTCTCTCTCTCTCTCTATCTCTCTCTCTCTCTCTCAGGTCCACAGTATGGGACAGTAGAGCGGGCCTGGGTCGCCATGATGACGGAGACAGAGAAGGTGAGCGAGCTCCACCAGGAAGTGAGGAACAGCCTGATCAATGATGACTTTGAGAAGGTGAAGAACTGGCAAAAAGACTCATACCACAAGCAGATGATGGGAGGGTTCAAAGAGACAAAGGAAGCCGACGAGGGCTTCAAGAAGGCCCAAAAGCCATGGTCCAAGAAATTAAAAGAGGTGAGAGCTGCCTGATATAGATTTCTCTTGATTTCACTGGATGATTTCTAAACCTCTCACATATCTCATATTGCTATTGACTCCATTCCATTTAATGTATATCTGAGACACATGGCTGGACAAAGACATGTAGCAGTAGACACAGAATATATTCAATGTACAGTAACAGTAAGGCATCGCTATGAGACTGTTTGGCCCTCAACATAGTGGCAGTTTTTAATTGTGGCCCTTTCTCTGATTGACTTTGGCACTGGAGCCTTATGGTACTTTATGATGACAATGCAACCTATGTTCTGGGACATTTGCTGTCACACAGCGAGCATGAGCTGCCGATCTGTATTGATGTGCTGTTGGTCAAGCGTGACCATCAATTCACAAAGGTATATTGTATGTGTTTGCATGTCTTGACATGAACATGCTACCACAGCTGGAGGCAGCCAAGAAGTCCTACCACTTAGCCTGCAAGGAAGAGAAGCTGGCCTCCACGAGAGAGACTAACAGCAAAGCAGAGGCATCTGTAACGGCCGACCAGCAGAAGAAACTGCACGATAAGGTCGACAAGTGCAAACAGGATTCTCAGAAGGTGCGCATAACATTCTAATAGAAGAGCTGTGGTCTTAAGTCCTGGATTTGATTTGTGAAATTTGGGACTTGAGACTCTGACTTGGATTGTGTTCTGAAAACAATGGAAAGCTTGTAAGGTGACTGTAGGAATGATCTAGGAGCATGTGTGTCAGTTAGATGTCTAACTTAGGGCCACTTCCAAGACTAGAAGACAAACACCCAGACCATTATGCTACCCTGGCCTCTGTCTGCATCCACGTTAGACGTCTACACACCTCATTCTTTCATGTCAGACTAAAGCACAATCAAAGTGTACAAACGTTAAATGCTACACACATAACGATGTTAAACCAAAAGACGTCATGTGCATGTTAGTAATCTCCGTGTACCATGGGCATATCTGACCCTGCAGCCAGAGGAGGGGACTGACTGCCAACTGGGATCGTTAGTATTCAAGGGCAGGTGGTAGCAATCAGGCCAGTGGGAAATCAAATCAACTCACAAGCTATGTACGGACACAGTCTGCGGAGCTAGATACGCCAGGCCTTGCTGTAAAGAGCTCAGCACAGCTGCTGGCTATACTGTGTGCTTAACGTGTGACGGAATGCTCTGCTTTATCTGCGGTCATCTCTCTATTCCTTCTCTTTTTGTTTTGTTTTTGCAATGTAACTCTCTTGGCCATCACCTCTGAAAGCCATCAACCATTTTGTTAATAAATGAACGGCCATGTTGCTGATATATGTGTGATAGCTGATGGGGCTACAGAAATCCAATAGTGCTTCAGTCCTCAGATGTAGATTCCGATATATAGGTGCAGCATTAGTTGATAAAAGGCCGTCGGCATCAAACAGCAGTGGCTGGTCCAGTCAGAGAGGATAGGCAGAGCTGCTGTGGTTTCATTGATGGCATGCAGTACCCATATGCGTACTAGGTGGTGACAAAATCACCACCAACGGTGTCAATTTGTGGCTTTTATCACCAAGGTAGTGTCCGTTTCACTACTATATCTCTCTCTGTAGTAACACTGGTATATCGTGTTTCCATCCCAGGCCAAAGAGAAATACGAGAAGGCTCTGGATGAGCTGAGTAAGTGCACCCCGCCCTACATGGAGAACATGGAGCAGGTATTTGACCAGTGCCAGCAGTTTGAGGAGAAGCGCATGAGTTTCCTCAAGGAGGTGCTCCTGGACGTCAAGCGTCACCTCAACCTCACAGAGAACCAGAGGTTTGTCAGCGTGTCCAGGCACATTTCAATACGTACGCGTGACCTCTCACTCACAGGGGAGACTTGATGTTTCTCCACAGCTATGCTACGGTGTACAGAGATCTGGAACGCACCATCACCTCAGCCAGTCCACAAGAGGACCTGAAATGGTTCAGCAGCACACATGGACCTGGCATGTTCATGAACTGGCCTCAGTTTGAGGTACAGCGCCCACTGTTATAGTAAACCAGTCCATATTGTCTAGAAAAGTTACACAATACTGTATAATAGTGTAATAGCTGCATAACATTAGCTGGAACAACTTGCTCATTCTCTAAGTCTTAACTTAGAAGACAAACTGAAGGAAACACATTTGATTTCAGTGTCATTCTTTGTCCTCTAGGAGTACAATCCAGACCTCCCCCACAACATCAGCAAGAAAGAAAAGCCGAAGAAGAGCAACGATGGAATCACGCTGACCAACGTGACGGCACCGGCGGACAATGCACAGTCTGGGGACCGAGGAAGGTACAGTATGGATGTGAAATTACACTAATTATATACGAATGTTTCATGATAAAATGCTGCTAATTCAGTGTATAGCTGGGTAAGGTCTTTTTGATGGTCAAATGAACAGATAGTAATGGCATGGATTAATCTTTCCATAAAAATCCTTAGTTAAACTTAACTAACTATGGAAGTGGTGTGGTTTATATATCAATAACTACTATAACTGGAATGTTAGCAATCACTCTGACAAAAATTACAAAACGACACCTAAAGTGATTAATTAGTGACCAAAAATAAAAAAGCAAGAAAGCTTTCAAGAAAACGTTAGACAACACTGTTGTGTGTGGAGCTGTGCACCATTATGAAATACGGGCTTGCTGTTCTTATAAACTACCTTCCTGCTAAAATGTGTTGTCAGTGTAAGCAGCTATGAGAAGAACCAAGCCTTCACAGCCTCCACAGAATGGTCAGATGAGGAACACACGGCCCCCAACTCAGGCAACGACACCAACGGCAGTCCCAACCCATTTGATGAGGATGCGGGGAAAGGCGTAAGAGTCAGAGCACTGTACGACTACGACGGCCAAGAGCAGGACGAACTGACCTTTAAAGCAGGTGGGCCTCCCTGAGACTGTTTGAGACCACAGTGATCTAGAAGCAATGGAGAAGCTGGTGAAACCATTGTTCACAAACTAAAATACTAGGGCTGCTTTACTGTGTTGTGTGTAGCAGTTGGGATTATGTGTGTTGAGTTTAAGCGTTAAGCGGTTGTTTGGTTGTAAATCGTAATGGTGGATTAATTGTTACAACTTTGAAGTCACTAGACATTTTTTAAATCAGTCAGTTTGTGAGTGTGGGCTAATATACGTTATCTAGGTGTGTATACATTTCTATACAGCTACTTTATGGTAGTCTATTTAGTCCCCCTTGCTTTCAGAATGTTAGTGGATACTAACATTCTTTCGTAATTAACCACGCCACCTAATTTCATACCGCGGCATCCCTAGTTGGAATGTTAACTATAGTCATTTGTTTTAGTGCGCTACGTTTTGTGGCCATAGCTGATCACAAACAATCTCTTAGCCTTGCACAAACCAAATTCCTCCCCGTTTTCACACTAGTTGTTCACCTCGGCTTTGTTACAGTTCAGATGAGCATAACTCAATGTAAAATATACAGATTTGTTCCTTGCATGCACCAAACAAGCTGATCTAATTAATTAACTAATACATTTTCTTCTAGAAATTCTACACTACATATGTTTCAATTAGAAGTTCTGGGTGCATTTCACAAATATTTGAATTGATTTAAAAAATGAATAGCATAAAAAGTACTCATATTATACTCAACACATAAATGGATGTATGTAAGAACATGTACAAATTAGATTTAAAATAGTTCTCATCATACATGAGGTAAATAATATTGTGATCTGACTGAGTACAGTGTCATGCCAACTGTCAGCCGGCTGCACATGATATCAAGCTATGATTAATGTGAAATTATAAGACTAAAACAATATATTTATGAAAGATGGATTTACTATGCATGCATTTATTACCTACGCATCTACGTATATATCATTTTTCCATTTGGTGTGGACCTAAAGACAAGCTTGTTTAGGTAATTTTGCTGCCCTTGTCTTGTCTACCAAAGCAGTGGCATTAGAACTAAAGTTAATTCCCCGGACGCATTACTGCATACTGTAGCTGCCAATTGCTCCTGAGTAGTTTGGATGGGAGCAATAGTTTAACTTATTGCTGGTGGTGTTTGTGAATACACAAGCCCCCTTGTGGATGAAACGAGTATTGCAAAAACATTGTTTTGGTATGAAACCATTTTGGCTTTCCCTTTCTATGCATGAGTCCTTATTACCTGACCTCTCCTCCTCTATAGCCATGTGCACTTGCCTACACAGATACAGGAAGCTGTGGCAGAACATTCCTGGTTCTGGATCTTGTGTATTTCTCACCTCTGCAACTCTGTCCACCTCTAGGTGAAGAGCTGACCAAGCTGGAGGACGAGGATGAGCAAGGCTGGTGTAAAGGCCGCCTGGACACCGGCCAGCTAGGTCTCTACCCGGCCAATTATGTGGAGCCTATATAACTGACTGTGGGGAAGACTATAATCCCAAACTGTACCATCCCAACCCTATTGCACATTGCCAGAGACTTGAGCAAAGCTTTCTTTCCTGTCGGGCACACTGAGCCGTCTCTTTCCATCTCAGCGTTCACTCATATGTCATCCTTGAAGATAACACTGAACCATTAAATACACAGTACATTCTGGGATTTAGACAATGATCCTAAACGCTCATGTGTTTGTGCCCACCAATACTCACAGGTTTTACAGGTTGAACCCATGTTTGTATTCCTTGTGTGTAGTGTTCAAGTGTTATGTGCTATGTAGCGGATATGCCATACATTATATAGTATATTCTCTCAAAATTATTGATATGGTATCATACATTGTGCCTGGATAGCAAGAACCAGCTATGCATTGTGCATTCCTTGTATATAATTTGATGACTTCTTCTTTTAATTTTTTACAGTCCGGATGCTTGTACAGTTATATGTTGTCTGCCGTGTTAAGGTGGTTGTTTTGCCAGATGCTTAGCTATATGTTGCTCATTATGCAGCCTTCTTATTCTGTTCTCTGCGTCCCGTACAGTACAACAGCATGTTGTAAGTCACTGAATTCCCATTTAAAAGACAGCACTGTCAACAAATACACGTTCACACTGCTTAGCGTAGCTCTCTGGAATTATATGTGCTATTTCAAATGCAAGGATTGCTTACATGTTCCTCCATGGTCACGCATATGTGGAATCATGTGCCTGTCACTGTTTTTCCCAATTATTTTGCATTGGACGTACAAACCTGTGTTAATGCAAGGCTTCAAACCTGCCTGTCACTCTTAGCAGCTGCTGTGTATGAAAATATGTATCATTTATTACGGTGAATCATTCACAGAAACCTAATGAGCTCATCATCTCATATCTCCCAGACTTTATGTGCATGTTGACATTCCAATCCCCCTCCCCTCCAAAATTGTTGGCAGTTTACTGAATTAATTCACTATAATGAAATTAAATGCCAATAATTTGCATTGCAGATTAAAGTCAAGCAGTATTCATATTTTGATGTGTATGTTTTCCCAAAGCCCATGCATTGCACTAAATTCAGCCTTTACTAATCTTTGCATTGAACTATGTTAATATTCATAATGAAATTAAAAAAAACAAGTATACAAACTCAGATGAGGGCTAGACATATTTGTACTGTTATGCGAGATTGTTTTGTTACTCTTGGCAACCCCGGGTGAATACTATACCCTCCGGAGCATATTCTCTTACGGACAAAGGCAGAGGAAGTTGCAATGACTGCAGTGCAGAAAAACCGAAAGAGGATCTGCCTCTGCAATATTCATGCTTATAGTTCCACTTTTCTGACGCAAGCGGTTTATTGTGAGATGGCAGTCAGGGGCATCTTATGTAATACCGGACTGTATGGGATATGTGTATCAACGTATATTAAAATGTATGTTTTAAAATACTTCCACTGAAAGCCCTCTGGTTTGGTAAAGCGTTGTCTTCCATAGACATACTGTGTCCCACTCACTGTACTCAAATGTCAACTGTTAAACTCAACATTGTGAAGGAGGTCTTAAAGTACATACACAGAAACTGAGTATGTCTGATCCAGATCAACTTACAGCCATACATAACACACTGGCCTATTGTCTGCTTAGCATTTTAATAGAAGGAGACTGGTGTTTTGGACTCACAGTCTTACATTACCTTGCTCTGTGATCATCACGTAATGCATCTCAAACACAATGGGATTGCTTACATGACTGACAGGTCAACTATGGCCAACTATGGCATTTACCGTGAAACTTGTGATACACTAAGAATTATAACGACTGCTTAAAAATGTCAAATGAAAAAACTGCTGGAAACATTGGTCTGCAAATGATAGAAATGCCATTTTTTATTTTATTTAAAGTATAGCACTGTACTTTTCCAAACTGTAGTGCCTGATCATCTGCATATACAAAATTAAAGAAGACTTTTTTTTCTGTTACTGTATTTAATCTGTAATTTCTTTACCAAAATTATGGAGGAATAATTTAAGCAAGGCAACCAAAAAACAAAAAAAAATGATAGTTATCCATTTAAACCAGACTGGAATAATTTAGTGCCATGTATTACCACTAGATGTCACTAACAGGCTAATTAAGCAATATTAGGAGGTTATACAATAGGCTATTACCTTAGCTAAACCCATCTGTCTGATTCCCATAGTTAAAGCCGTTTTAAAGCATTATTGTTATTCATCATAATGACTAAATTACTAATGTTTTTTTATTATAATATATATCAAGTTTGCATAATTAAATATTATCTAATGTTTGATACATTTATTATATACAAATGTAATACTTTTTAATGCTGTATTTTAATACCATAAAATTGTTTTTGTTTGTATCACTAAATTTACCCTCATACTAGAAACATCATAACCAAATAATTGGTAGAGCATATTTCTGTTCTATTATACATTTACATTTACAGCATTTAGCAGATGCTTTTATTTACAGTTACTTACAATTAGATTAGTACATTTGTCAATAGATGAATAGGTCATAATGCTCTGCAGCAACTGCAAACATTGTTAGAATAATGACAGTGTCATGCTTTCTGGGCGAGCACACATTACCAATGCATCATTCAAAGGTAATTGTTAAAAGCCAAAATAATAAAGTACTTAATTTCTAATAAAGTTCTTAATTTCTAATTTCAAAATAATAAAGTACTTAATTTCAGGCAGGGAGGATTTATTTTCTATGTTATGAAGTACATACAGTAAAACACCCAAAGGTTCCCCTATTTGGGCATAAACACCTTTTAGCCTAGTTTATCATTTTACTGGAGCAATTATGAGTCATTTCAACATACTTTGATTAAAAGTATGTTGTAAATGATCCAATACCAAAATAACAACAAAACAACCACAAGGCGCAACACCCTAATCCAATTATTAATGGGAAAGTTGTAGATTTCATGAAAGAATGATGCTGATAAGGCATGTTTCTTTCAAATTCATTTAACATTTAGAGACAAATAAATGACAAACACGAATGGAGAACCAGATAGATGATTTAATGAACCCAACTGCAACCCATATGAATCATATATATTTTTTTAGTTTATTAAGACAATAAACATACATAAACAAAGAAAGTAAAATAATATTAAGGCAATCCAGATGAAACCAGATGTTTTAGGCTACTTTTCAGAGCAAAAGCTTTGACGACAGAATCAAAGTCCAGATCTTTAAAATTACAAAAGATTTTATTTAAGATTTGGAACAAAATCGTAACATGAATGTAATGTGCTTTGAGGTCATAAAACATTTAGAGCATCAGCAGTATTTTATAGTATTTATAGAAACATTTAGTTTTTATGAAGTTGGACATCCAAAGAAAGTGAGATCTCATGTTAGTCCCTGAGGATGGCGCAGTCAACAGTTCACTTCCTTCTTCTCCTTGAGGAGACGGGTCTAGATGCAGGGGCTTGCATTCCTTAATACTCAATTACAGCTCTCATATCTGCTCCCATGAGGGATGGCTTAAACGCAGAGGATCAATTCCACTACATGTATGTGTATGTGACAATAAAAGCACCTTTCAGCTTTCAAACCCTTTTCTGCCCTCCCTACATGCGACAACACTATGTGGACTGTGTTTTTAACCCCACAGTCTTGTGACTGACAAACGGTGTGTGCCTAGAATGAAAAGCAAACAGGACCAAACCCTTGGAAAAGCAAAACATGTATTACCATGTGCATGCTTAAAGTCACATGCATGCATTGTGTGCATGTATTGAAATGAAAGAAATGAAAGTAGCCGCGGTCAATGGGTATTCCCCCCCAGAGATGAGATAAGGATCGCAAAACAACAATGTCAAGGGATAATATATGTGGTAAGCAGGCAGACAGGCAGATCATGCAGGTAACAAGGCAGTTACATTCTACTTTGCATTTGGTTTGGAACCATCACCTTTGTTGTGTTTGTTGTTGTTGTTGTTGTTGTTGTTGTTTTCTTCTGTGATGCCTTCTATGGTTAAGTCTTGACATCATTAGCCAGTACCATAAGCAATGGAATTATGTGTACCATCAGGTTGGATCAGTGCTGAGATCAGCTTGTTTTTTAACCCCCCTTAAGCCCACTCGGGCTTATTAGGTGTTCAAGTGCATTGAGTGATGGGCGTGTGTCCTCTGTGGGCTTCCATCCCATTTGTAGTGTCCTCATACAGGGTGCACAAACTGGTAGACCAGCCTCTGAGATACGTCAGGCTTGCGAATGATGCCCTTCTTGTAGTACTGGCGTATTGAGCGGCTCAGCTTGTCATAGTTCATAGCAGGCCTGTTCTTCCTCAAACCCCACAGTCTGGCTACATGAGCAGAGTCTTCAATCTTAAAAATGCCTGGTCAACATAACAGCAATAAAATGTCAAAAGATTCTGTGAAACTTGAAAAATAAAATGTTGAACATGTTTTCATATAATATAATATGTGAAGTAAGAAATATTGGGATGTGTTAATTTGTCATATCATTTAATAATATATTATCATTAAATTCTTATTTTAAAATGAATATTATTTCACACCATTCATTTCCCCATAAATAGCACATAAAGCTGTCAGTTGGCTATTGGCTTGAGCTGAGACAAATACCTTTCTCTTTATTGAGCCACCGGATGCAACGGCCATAGTTGTGGGGTTTCAGCAGCAGCTCTCGCAGGAACTGCCATAGATGAATAGGCTGGCCCGAACATGAGGAGTCTGCCTCTGACCACAACTCCTCGCTACCTGTAGAATGATGATATTTGTACACATTCTGTACATTCAGATTCAAAGTAACAGTGGAATAGCACACCATACTATTATGGCATGGTGGCACACATTCGAATATACATGTCTTTCATTTACACAATCAATTTAGAAATATGTGCAGTATTTTGTTTATAAATGTGTTTCACATCGTATGATACGAAAGCTGTAGGAAACAAAACCTACCAGCAGTTTTGTTGTCCCCCACAGAACACCTCTCTTTCATCCAGGCAGCTGAATATAAGTTCACAAAGCTTTAATTTTCCACATTCTACATACATCATCTAAAGGAATGGAAGAAATTATGTATATGATGACGTATATACATATACATATCAACCACATTCTCTATAGTGAAAAAGCACGAGTACATCACACATTTAGGAACACCTTAAAACCGACCTGATTTCCATATGTCAAGGTGTGCGTGCAGCGTGTCCCCACACTGGGGCGAGCGTTGGCGAAAGTCGTCCTCGCTCATGGAACACAGGTCCTTCCCTGTGAGCTCCTGGAAGGCCTTGCCGGCCTGTGGCAGTCTGTACATGTGCTCCGTCCACAGGAGCCACTTCTGAACGTTCGCTGTGTTCCACTCTATAGGGTCTGTGGAGAAGACGTTGAGGGCGGGACCACAGTCAAAAAATACTGTGTGTGTGTTTGTGTGTTCGTGTGTGTGTGTGTGTGTGTGTGTTGGTAAAATGTGTTATTACCCTGCCTTGTCCTCCCCCCCGCCCCCACTGAAGTCATAAATCATCAGTCACAAGTGTTTGCAGCCTCTTTCATGTGCATGTCACTCTGCTACTTTTGCATAAAAGAGATTAAGTAGTCTCAAATTTATCGTCATTGTAAAGGCAGGGCGAAGAAAGTTTTGTGAAAAAAAAAAAAATCTACCATGACATATTCTTTCAGTCATATAAGTGAGGACTGGGGATGGCGTTCTGTTATGAGAAGACGTATTATAAATTGTGTGTCTGTTTGCATTTGCCATCTGAGAATGCCTTGCCCTTCCCTCTGTGTACACTTCTTAAAGCAGGAAAGAACTGCACTGTCAAAATTTACCGGGACCCGTGCAAATGGTAGGATTACACAGATCCTGTTACAGACAAACAGGCCTTGCCTCAATGAGGATATTTCTCAATATATCTGAAATTATTCGACACTAGTCACGCAACTGGCTGTGGTTTTTGGGAGCTGCATCCATTAGGTGTTAGATAACTGAATAAATATCCCATAACGGTTAACTGTCCACTATCTTATAACACGGAAGCATTGGGAAAGCAATTTAGGGGACATACTTCCCTGTTGTACATCAAGAACAGGTGCACTTTTCTCAAACTGAAACTTGATTAAAGTAAAATGTTGTAAAGATCAATGTTGAAGCATCACTATTGATGTACATACTGTACATCTTTGAGAGATGGAAATGTATGTGAATGTGTTAAATAATAAAGGTGCAACATTCTGAAGGTGCCACTAATAGGTCAAATGGATTTCAACATTCAGTCAACATCTATAAAAAATCACGCCACTACTACATGTAGTAATGTTTTCAACCTCTACATTACTGAATGAAGAATTTAATACATTCTATAATCATTAAGAGCAACGGGCATCACTGATCATATTAATAATGGCACAGTACACATCAAAGAATATCACAAGATCCAGACTGATTACTGAAGCTAGTTAGGAAAATAAAACCTGAACCTATTGTTTTACGTTGCATGATTAAGGGGAACCTACCTGGGGTGATGTTGAGGAGCTTGCAGGCTGTCTCGATGTCCTTTAACACCTCTCCCACCACCATGCTTTGCACCTGCTCCAGAGAGCGGTCCTCCTCTGGGCCCTGCATCTGCGGCGATAGCCCCTGTTCCTGGCTGTCTATGACAGGGCACTGCTCGGGCTCCTCCGGGCGGGGATCCAGGCGCGATGGGGGCCCTATCAAAGCGGCTGGGGGCTCTGATACCTTCAACAGCCAGGCTGCGTCCTCGGTGAGCAGCATGTCGAAACAGGAAAGGTAGAGGCCAGGGATGCTCCGCTCCAGAGCGTCCAGGCATGGCTTGGACTCATCCGTGTGCCATGGGTCCGCAGGGGCCCTAGACTGCTCCAGGCCAGGCATGGAAAGCTCCGTTTGGCCCAGGCGAGACATGTAAGCCATGCCTTCTGATAAACTGGCCATTGGGTGGGACATAGCTAGTGCCTATACATACAGTGAAAGCAGTAGAATATTAGAAAAATGTTGTCCTTATTATATATGCTGCCTAACGCAATCCTAGCCTAGCCTAGCTTCTCAAGAACAATGATAAATATTGTTCCAGTGCCTAAGATTAAGCTCTTGTAACAACACAACATGCAATAAGCAAAGGGGCTGAATGTCAATTTAGGTTCAATCTCCTTGCTTAAATATTTTCTGAAAATAAATAATGATCCTACTTTATAGGTAACATTATAGGTTATGGACAATTATCTAGTTATATTATATTATTTAATATTATAAGCAAATATTAAACAAAAATGTTTATGCTAATATGAATGCAATTTTAAACAGCAATGCCATTAAAAAACATGTACTGCCAAACTACAGTATAAATGTTGTTGTAATGCCATCAATGTTCATGGAATTATTAAGACCAAATAGGACTATTGCAAAAAAAATTGTTGTTGAGATCAATGTTAAATCAGCATTTAGACTTAAAAAAACATCCAAATTAAAAAAGTGCAATACCTTTAAAAAAAATCCTTTTATATGTAATGTTCCCGTTGCCAAATGCAAATGTTTTAAATAAGAATCTTCTAGAGTCAATCCATCCCATACCTCAGTCTGTTGGGAGATGTTCAGAAATAAGGTGAAACTAGGTTGGTGAAAGCTCTTTAAATTAATCCAAAACCAAATGAAGCTACTGGGGTAAATGACCGTTAAGAGAGTTACCACACAGCACCAATGAGCACTGGTCAAAATGGATTTGACTTGAGAAACTTACGTTTGGGTCAGTGGTGCATAATGGCTGAAGGCTTGGGGGTAGTGACTTGCATTGAGACCTGCACTAACTCTGACGCCTGATAATGGCTTTCAAGATGCCGTCTCTGCAGCATCTGTCTCCACTATCAGCTGGAGGCTTTAATCTAGCACACATTTGGTAAATGTGGATGAAAACGTGCGGGAAAATGCATTACGCAATATTTTAGAGGCATTTATTGGTGTGCAGACTTTTTAGAGGGTACTAATTTTGTGTGAAATACCTTACGCAAAGGGCGATAATGTGTACAGTCTATTACAGGTCCTATTTATCTGTACAGGAAATTGCCCTGATACATGGACATTTATGGTTGTCAGCTGTAGTGCTAGCCTCATAATATTCGGTGAGTTCCACAATGGCACACACTGTTACAGCTGGCATATGGGAAGGCACACTGCTGTCACGCACCAGGTTATCAGTGGCTGTGAGTCATGCCATAGTATAGGAAGTGAGCTCTCGGAAAGCTTATGTTCAAGGAGACTTTATTTGTGTAGACATGGAGAGAAACAATACACCGACAGTAAATCAACCCAAATTGTCTACACATATAGGCATTCAAGTTTCAAAGAAATATATATTATATTCTGGTTATCGCCACATTGAACCTACAATCTAGAACTTTCCATTTTAGGTTATGTTTAGTGTCCCTCTAAAACCAAGGAGCATATAGGCTGTGTGGCCAATATAGGGGCTTATTTATTGTAATTTCCAATCCTCTGATGGACTCCACCACTTTGTGTGGTAAAACATATCACACGTCGCACTTAGATGGATAGTTATATTGTAGATATTAAGATAACTGAAATGCAATTAACAAATCTTTAGTGGATAAGGAGAAACGCAAGCATGATTATATTGTATAAATGCATGATTTGATTTGCATTGAAGGAGCAATTAAGAGTTGGTAACATTCTCCAATGTCCTTCCTTGTTGCTGTTGACTTGGAGTCCACTATTTCATAATAGTGGATATTTAGTTGTCTAGTTTCAAAAACGACCTCTTGTACTATTTGTTCCTCAACCACCCCACATTGTAAATCCTTTGTCTCCCCTTCCTTCTTTCATCTCCCATAACCCACTGCTCTTCTCTTCATCAGAACTCAGATTAGGAGCCACTCGTATCCCAGCCTGCACTGCTGCGTGTCAACTCTTCTCTGTAACAGCTTGCGCTAAGCCCATTAGCCCAGTATATTTTGCCACAGGCCTCTTACATTTTCTTGCCACCAAAAAGTAAGAAGGCAGAATAAAAAGACACAAACACACACCCCATTGAGAGGGATTAGGAAACTGATTGATCTCTAAATGAGTTTGGGGAAGATGCTGATATTCATTTCAGAAGAATTAGAGCTCGCTCCATTTCCTCAGCAAAGTCGGCCTTTGACATCCAGTGAAAGGAATGGCTCAGTGCCTGCATCCTCCCTGGAAACCATTCTTCTTCACTTCCTTAGTGTCCGAGTTTGATATGGGAGAAGTTCAGTTGAGTCGTTTTGTTTTATCTTTCATGTTTTATTCAGTTGTGCTTATTTCAAATGTGTAATTTGTATGATACAATTGGTAATATCTGTATGTACATTTTACATTGTTATTTCTTTAAACTATTTTAATTTGTAGTAAAACTATTACATTTGACTATGACATTTTTTATTTGAAAGATGGGGTAGGGACACATTGTTACATTTCTTCATTTGACAAAGATCCCCAACCAAGCTCAAAAATATAACAATGAAAAAGATTTCTGCTAATATCATATAACCTGATTGTGTAGCCTATAACTAAGATTTGAATAATGGTTATATATCCTCTGAATTATAATTTTAGGGTTTTAGGGCTTTTTTAGGAATTATTACAAAGCATATGAACTGGGAGAGATAATTAATGGATAATATCAAGTTATTATTGAACTATGTATGTGCTAGTTTATGTTCAAATTACATTTTGATCAATGTTATGGTTATTGTTCAGCTGGATCAATATGGGCTTTCTAACAATCATCAAAATATTCACTCAAATCTTCCACTTCACACTAAAATAGGGCTTTGTTGTCTTAGTCTGGAGTTAAATAAGTGGTCAGACGGGACTGTTTGCCATGTGAGCAACATAGGATTTAAAAGGGCATTTCTTTTTGTCACACTGTCTCTTTGTTATTGATTCCCATGGGAAACCTGGACCAACTGTGCAATCTATTTTTCCCAGATTAAGGAAAATAACGTTTCTTGTACGTCAGGAAAAAGAACACACACTAAAACTAGACATGGCCAGGTGCAATATGTAAGCCTGTTTCCATCATAAAGTGTAACATGGTAGTAAAAAAATGGTGCAGCTTTTCTCTGGTTAGAGTTAAATGTTATATTAGTTGAATGTGATATGGTTACAAAGAAGAGTCATATCAGATAGTTTATTGCCACTGTTAATTGACACTACACCACGTTCTCCTGTCACTCTACAGTCAAGATCAAGACAAGATGTTGTCAAGTCAATATGGTTAACCACTGCAAAAGATATGCTTGTGGTTTTCTGAAATAGTTTGTTCATTTACATAATCTGGTTCCAGAACACTTACTGTCCACCATTCAAATTTGGTTGCAAATTGAGTGAGTATGGCATTGCTCTTGCCAATAGCTTTATCCAGGTTGCTAAAATTGGCAAGACATCCTAAACCTGACAATTTTCTTTGTATAACCAATTTTTGTCAAGATTATGATTGATTGCCTTTCTTATAATATAAATTAAAAAATCAGCAAGTTCACTATGCTGAATATACTGTAGATAATAGACATATAATAGATGTCTATGGCATGTCTGTGTGTGTGTGTGCGTGTGTGTGTTTGTGCGTGTGTGTAGTACATTCCTGAAGATGATGGAAACCACAACCTTTAG
>JAODUH010030760.1:10987-22694 GCA_027564835.1 Typhlichthys subterraneus
GACCCTATTTAACAGTAATGCTATCAGTAATAACGTGTTAATAACAGATAACATTTGACTAATAATAATATTAAGAGTTAGACCCTATTTAACAGTAATGCTATCAGTAGTAATGTGTTAATAACACAACATAACATTATGATCACATCACAACATGAGAGTAGTCATAACAACCTGGCTCAGACAGCAGGCTGTGGACAGACTTCGCCTTACGGAGTCCCGAGGAGGAGCATGAGAGGAGGTGGGAGGAGGCGCGGGTGGCTCCGACAGCGCTCCTCCTGGAGTCCTGCGTTTGCTTCTTGCGCTCCGCGGGAGGCTCCGACGCCTCCTCGCGGGGAAGACGAGGTGCAGTGAGCTCCTGCCTCTGCTCCATCAGGGGATGCACCTCCGACACGGGAGGTCTGACCCTCGCCTCCCCCGCGCCTCCTCCTCTGCTGGGTGGCTTGGAGGAAAAGGGAAACACCCTGGGGAGGAGAGGAGGGCAGACATGTCCTCTGGTCATGTGACAGGTCATGTGACAGGTCATGTGACAGCAGGACTCATGTGGACCTCAGGTCATGTGACAGGTCATGTGACAGTACATACCTCTCAGGAGAGCTCTTGAAGAACCTGGAAGACATGCTGCTAGTCCTGGTGTCTGCAACACACACACGCGCAACACACATACATACATACACAAACTATAAATGTATAGTAGCTTTGTAAGAAAAAACAAAGCTACTATACATGTATATTAACATGTGACCTACCTGTAAAGGTGTATTAACATGTGACCTACCTGTATATGTATATGTGTATTAACATGTGACCTACCTGTACATGTATATTAACATGTGATCTACCTGTACATGTATATGTATATTAACATGTGATCTACCTGTACAGGTGTATTCAGACAAGGTATTAAAGTTGTGGTTGACAAAGGCCTCCTGGTCGGGGGTGGGGGGAGGGGAGCTGTACAGCATCTCTATCAGGCCTGCTCTGCCAACGCCTCCTCCCTGCTCCTCTAGCTCCTCCCCCTCCTCCTCAGATGGAGCGTCCACACTGAGGGGCTCCGTGGGCTCAGAGTCTAATGGGGGAAGCATTAGCAGGGTGCACCGTGTTAGATGGGGGAAGCATTAGCAGGGTGCACCGTGTTAGATGGGGGAAGCATTAGCAGCGTGCACCCCCAAGGGTGCTCCCTTTGAGAGACAGACAGACAGACCGAGAGAGAAAGAGAGAAACACAAGCACAAAGCCAAATGCAGTGCTATCTGGCCCTAAATGGACACCATGGCAACCTACCTGACCATGATGCCTGATCAGTAGAACTACATTGACAAGGTACAGGCTCAGCGAGCACAGCCCTGCCATTGGAAAAGGCTGTGCAACCACTGCACAACAGCTGAACAAGAGACAGAGCTGCACCTCCTCTTAAAATGTGACTAATACAAAACAATCAGAGAGTCACTTCCCAAAATGTGAACTGATAGTCCGGGGCTTTGAGGGGCTCCTCAAGCATGTCTTACCGTCAGTAGGGGGCGTGTTTGCACTGGACTGGGGGCTGGATGGGCAGTAGGCGCTGTCTGGGCTGTGATTGCCCACCTCTGTCACCTGATACAAACTGGAACACACGCACACACACACACACACACCCCGTGTGGGACAACTTGCTGGGCTGGGCGTGTTTTACATAATTTCGTGTCGAGGTTAATTATTAAAGTCTGACTTGTCTTTAACCTCCATTCAGCACTTTGATCTGGAGCATTATATATATATTTCATAGTAATGACGACCCCTGATTGGTT
The DNA here is from genome assembly GCA_027564835.1 of Typhlichthys subterraneus. Taxonomy (NCBI): domain Eukaryota; kingdom Metazoa; phylum Chordata; class Actinopteri; order Percopsiformes; family Amblyopsidae; genus Typhlichthys; species Typhlichthys subterraneus. The sequence goes on from JAODUH010030760.1 coordinate 12,774, forward strand.
GTGACCCTCAAGCCTTTACCAACACCAATCAGATCTCTCCTTTAAAGAGTACAGCTAGGGAAGCAGTCGCATGTTGCATGGCTGCCACCACCATCGGTATGTGAGTGGGTGTGTGTGTGTGACTGTGTGTGTTAATGTGTGTGTGAATGTGTGTGCGTGTGTGTGTGTGTGTGACTGTGTGTGTTAATGTGTGTGTGAATGTGTGTGTGTGCGTGTGTGTTAATGTGTGTGAATGTGTTGATTTTTTGATTCGAAGTGTGACCCTGACATATGGTTCTGCAGGTGCAGTGTGACCAGGAGGTCCTACAGTGTGACCAGGAGGTGTACAGTGTGACCAGGAGGTCCTACAGTGTGACCAGGAGGTGTACAGTGTGACCAGGAGGTCCTACAGTGTGACCAGGAGGTGTGCAGTGTGACCAGGAGGTCCTACAGTGTGACCAGGAGGTGTGCAGGTCTACCTGCTGCTCTGGGTCCAGCACTGAGGATACAGGACTGGATTCTGGACCGGACTCTCCAGGCTGATGTGTTGTGGTCTCTGTAGAGGCCGGGGCTCCACCTGAACACACACACACACACACACACACACACACACCACATATTTACCATCTGTCAATAGTTGAACAGGGCCTACACCAGTTGTCGTAGCAACCAACATTCAGTTAGGATAACAATGTCATCAGGGATAAATAAATTATACATTTACAACAGATATCATCTAATATACACTACACACAATTCCTGGAATAATTGCTAGAAGCTTAAGTACTAACAAAGTGGCAGTATTCTAAAGAGATTATCATTAGAAGAGAAGGCAGGGAAAACATTCTGTTTTCCTCCTGGTTTGAATTCTACCAGGTAGATTACCCCTATCAGGTAATCTGGGATGGATACCTGGGCTACATCGTGTTTAACATGCCGCAGCACGTCTGGTATTCAACCAGCCTAACGTCTCCGATGTAACTCCACCTCTTCCGAGACCTACACGGGGATCGCCATCAAGGCACACATCTGATGATGGCCTACAGGGCAGCAGGCAGAACTTTCACACTCTAATTGTGAAGCTACACAGTTTTAGATACTACTGAATATATTTGAGCACACAGCAGGCTAGCCAATCAGAAGGCTTGTTTTAACAACTCGCTTCCTCTTGGCTGATAGCTGATGAGCCTCATCTCAAACAAGCTAATTGTAAAAGCGAGAAGACACCTGTAGTGAAAAGGTACTGGCCAGCTCCAGGTGAGCTCTGTAAAGCTCCGCCTCTTCCCTCAAGCCCCGCCCCTCTTGATGTCCATCTGCGTCAAGATGGACGTCTGTTTCCTGCGTGGGAAGAGCAGAAAGGAAGCTAAATCACACTTCACATGGTGCCCTCTGTACTGGCAATGTTAGCAGTGCTAGCTAGCGCAAGCCAACAAGCTAACCCAAGCTAACAAGATAGCACAGGCTAACTGCAAGTGCAAGCTAACGAGCTAGTGAGAAAAGACACGCACCAGGTCCTGGTCTGGACAGTAGGAGTCCAGCAGCCGAAGGTCCAACATTGACTTCACCATCAGGCCCCCCGGAGTCCCGCTTCCCTGCCTCGCCCAGCGCCGCCGAGGAGTCTGGGAAACGTCCTGGAGGAGAAACAAGCTGTGTTAACCACTGGAAACTGGGTCCAGACGGGTTATAACTGGTTATGACTAGTCCAGAGCGGTTAGGACTAGTCCAGACCGGTCCAGACTGGTTATAACTGGTTCTGGCTAGCCCAGACTGGTACTGACTGGTAACAACTGGTTCTGACAACAAGCAGATAATTTGTTCTGATGGGAAGACCCACTGACCTTTCTTTGATCCCTGCAGGGAGGATCCTGGACCTCCACAGTGACCTCTAGGGGAGACAACAGGCATTACACCATTACACCAACATCATTAGAGGAAATGAAATAGCACAACACTAAAGCTCTGGACACACTGCCAGCGACTAGCAGCAACGTATCGACGAGAGACAATAGCAAGTCAATGTGATTCAGAGACCTGAAGCGGCCTGAAGTGGGCGAGTGAGTTAAACTAATCTCAACTCCAGGCGACGCAGATGAGGCGACTACCAACGGGAGCTACTGTAAGGACATCGTTGACAGATTGACTGGAACATTTCGAGTGGGCAAGATACGAGAGGGATACCTAGGCAACCAGAGCCTGGAGTGTACACAAGCGAACAATTGTCAGGTACAAAGCGGTGTGCGGCGAGCAGGTCGCTTGCAGTGTTGTCCTGACAACGTAACGAATCAATAATAGAACACAGTTGATAAAGACATGTTGCCATGGTAACCAACCTGAGACACGCAGTGGAGAGATTAGTTCCTCCTCCTCCTCCTTGTCGCTGTCTGATGACATCATGACAACTGGAGGGCTGCACACACACACACACACAAAGAATAATTATGATGTGTGTGTCTGTGTGTGTTACCTGTGAAGCAGGTGTGTGTGTGTGAGTGTGTGTGTGTGTTACCTGTGTGTAGCAGGTGTGTGTGTGCGCGTGTGTTTCGTGTGTGTAGCAGGTGTGTGTGTGTTACCTGTGTGTAGCAGGTGTGTGTGTGTGTGCGTGTGTGTGCGTGTGTTTCGTGTGTGTTACCCGTGTGTAGCAGGTGTGTGCGTGCGTGTGTGCGTGTGTGTGCGCGTGTGTCTGCGTGTGTGTGTTACCCGTGTGTAGCAGGTGTGTGTGTGCGTGCGTGCGTGCGTGTCTGCGTGTGTGTCTTACCCGTGTGTAGCAGGTGTGTGTGTGTGCGTGCGTGTCTGCGTGTGTGTCTTACCCGTGTGTAGCAGGTGCGTGTGTGTCTGCGTGTGTGCGTGTGTGTCTTACCTGTGTGTAGCAGGTGTGTGTGAGTTGACAGGTTTCAGGTCCGCCATTCTTTGTTTCATCCTGATGGTTAACTCTGGACTGAGACGCCACACAAAGATACAACTACACACACACACACACACCTTAATATATACCAAACTCAAGAGACAGGTTGTAACTTCGTGAGCTGTGCAACATGCCACGTAACACAAACAGTAACAACAACATCACAGTACACTACCTGTCTCCTGATACGCTAATTAGGTGTTTACAGTCGTTGGTGAACTTCATCCCTGTTACCACCTCTGGTGGAGAGACAGACAGATAGACGGAGAGGCGATAGAGTTACAGAGTGATACTGTTTAATGTGAACAATCACACACACACACACACACACACACACACACATACACATGCACTAGAGCCGTGTATTGGCAAGAATCTGCCGATATGATATGTATCACGATACAGGAGCCACAAAACTATATATTGGGATATATTGCGATATTGTAAGCATGGCGATATATTGCGATTTATTTTGAATTTGTGGAATACTGTCTTAACAATGCTAATGTGTGGTGCCGCTGCAAAACATATAAACACTTATGTAAACTTGCTCAGGGACTGCAGATCGGAAATTAGCTTTAAGATAAATCTGTTAACAAGCATCTTTCATCTCTTTTGCGGTTAATGTATTTTGTACATGGTCCCGTTTACAAATAAATTCATCAATAAAAAATAAAAATGAAATTTTATCGCTCGTGTTTTAGAGAATCGATACAGTATCTCAATGTAATATTGCGATACTCAGGTGCAATATTTTCTTACACCCCTAACACACACACACACAGACTGACCTGAGTGGCCGTGCATGGTGGCTACACACTCGCCAGAGTAAAAGTCATAGATGGTAATGTTCTTGTCTGAACAGCTGGTGGCGATAAAGAGACCTGAGGGGTCTATCTGGACCTGAGAAGAGAGGAGAGAAGAGATTATCTTCTATATCTCATCTGAGTTCATGCATGCATTTGCTTGTGCTTGTGCTTGTGTGTGTGTGTGTGTGTGTGTGTGTGTGCGTAGAACCTTGATGATGGTTCCATCTTCACTCTGAGAACCTTTGTAGAACTTCTTCTGTTTGCCATTGCTGATGTTGAAGATCCTGAGGATACAGGGCACAGAGCACAGTGCACATGAGCGCCCAGCGGCAACGCCGTTGCACTGTGGCTGCAGTTCCAATCATGGCCACCGGAGGGCAGTCTAAAGGATCACCTGATGCTGCGGTCCTGACAGCCAATAGCGGCGAACTTTCTGGTGGGATCAATATCCATGTCGTACAGTGTGGTCTTCCTCACGATGTGGTGGGTCCTGTTGAACACAAGGCCTTCCTCTGTCTGCACGCACACACACACACACACATATATGCAAACACACACACGCACGCACACACGCGCAAACACACGCGCAAACACACGTGCAAACACACACGTGCACACACGCACGTGCACACACGCACGAAAACACACTTTAAATTTGAATCCAAAATTTCATAGGAATTTGAAATATTCTGAGATTTAGAAATATCCTGCACTTATTAAAGGAGATGTAGGTTTGTTTAAAAGAGGGAACGTTAGTGTGTTATGCTAACTTGAACCAGTAAATACAGATACATATACAATCAATAAATGCATCAATGTGTGCAAAGAATATAGTTGGATATTCCTAAGTAACACTAGCACGGCAGCACGGGGGTGTAGCGCTGCATGGCGACCACAGGGGGCGGCAGTGTGCCACGTTACCCGCTGTGCCGTGTGGAAGTAGATGCTCTTGTCCGCGCCGCAGCTCACCAGCCGCACCTGGCCGTCATTGGCTGGCACACAAGCAGGTCGAGGTTACGTTACCATGGCTACACAATCACGCCCAATCACAACCCCCCCACCCCCACCCGCCACCCGACCACTGTGGCTCACCGGCGAATCGCACGGCGGTGATGGATGACGAGTGCTGGTCCAGGGTCTGCAGCAGGCTGTAGTCGCGGCAACGGTCCAGGACGTGGATCAGACGGTCCCGACTGGCCGAGGCCAACAGGCCCAGACCTGGGGAATTGGGGGGAGGAGGGGTGGTGTAGAGAGGGGGGGAGGGAGGGGGGTAGGGAGGAAGAGAGATCAGGAGGAGAGGAGGAGAAGAGATGGAGGAGGGGAGAGGAAAGGTGGAGAGGAAGAGGACAGGTTGAATATGACATTGTAATAAAACCTTCATTCCTCTCCGGGAACCATCACCTTATCGTGGTGGAGAGGTTTGTGTGCCCCTATGACCCTGAGAGCTGTGTTGTCTGGAGCCTTGTTCTCCTGGTAGGGTCTCCCAAGGCAAAGTGGTCTCAGGGGAGGGGCCAGATTAAGAATGGCTCAAAACCCCTTTCGTGGAATATCATACAAGAGGAGAAGTTAGCCTGCCTGAAGGAAGCCCAGGGCCCCTGTCTGGAGCCAGGCCCAGAGGGGGTGTTCGCTGGCATGCGCCTGGTAGCTGGTACAGAGCCCAGCCGGGCACAGCCCGAACAAGCAACATGGCGTCTCCCTCTCCATCCTATGGGCCCCTACTTGTGGATAGGGGATGGACTTTATTCTACTCTGGAGTTGCCCAGGGTGTGAGACGCCAGGCAGGTGTGGGGATACTCACAGGTCCCCGACTGAGTGCTGCTACGTTGGAGTTTACCCTGGTAGACGAGAGGTTTGCCTCCCTGCGCCTACGGGTTATGGGGGAAAAAACTGACTGTGGGCGGAGTTTGGAGTATTTGGCCATCCTGGAGACCCTGAATGGAGTCCTGTATGGGGCTCCAGTAGGGGACTCCATAGTTCTGCTGGGAGACTTCATCGTGCACGTGGGCAAGGATGAAGATACCTGAAAAGGAGTGATTGGGATCATCTCCATGATCTAAACCCGAGCGGGCGTTTGTTGTTAGACTTCTGTGCTAGTCATGGACTGTCTATAACAAACGCCCTGTTAGAACATAACATAAGTGTACGTGGTACCAGAGCAATGATCAATTTTGTGATCATATCATCTGATCTGAGTCTGCTTCTTTTGGACAGGGGAAAAGCTGTCAACTGATCCCCATCAGGTGGTGAGTCAAGGGGTGGGGGAAAACTCTGGACAGACCTGGTAAACCCAAACGGGTAGTGCGGATGAACTGGGAATGTCTGGAGGAGGCCCCTTCCAATGAGATCTTAAACTCACACCTCCGGCGGAGCTTCTCTGGCATCCCAGTGGCGGTTGGGGACATTGAACCTGAGTGAGCAATGTTCAAAGCTTCCATTGCTGCAGCAGAGAGCTGTGGTCTCGTCTTTGGGGCGGACACCGGTGGTCAGGGAAGCCGTTCTGGATATGTTATCCCAGAGGACTCTGGAGGTGGTACCGACAGACCCGAAGGGCTGCAGTCTCTGCTGTGAAAGAGGCAATACAGCAGGAGAAGTGCAGAGAAGACATGGAAAAGTACTTTTGGTTGGCATCAAGGTGTTTCTGGAAATCCATCTTCCGCCTCAGGAGGGGGAAGCGGGGAACCATCCAAGCTGTGTACAGTAAGGATGGGACGCTGTTGACCTCAACTGAGGAGGTAATTGGGCGGTGAAAGGAACACTTTGTGGAACTCCAGAATGCAACTAACACCACCTCTATGGTAGAGACAGAGCTGGAGGCTGATGGGGGATCATCATTAATTACCCTGGGGGAGGTCACTGAGGTAGTCAAGCATCTACGCAGTGTCAAAGCCCGGGATTGATGAGATCTGTCCAGAAATGCTGAAAGCTCTGGTTGGTCTCCGACAGGGCTGCGCTGTGTCACCAATCATGTTTGTGGTATTCATGGGCAGGATAGCAAGGCGTAGTCGTGGTGGGCGGGGACTTGTTTGCTAATGAGGGGACATTGGAGCGGGAGATTGGCCAGAGAATCGGAGCAGCGCCGTTGTGACGTAAAGAGAGCTGAGCAGGAAGGCAAAGATCTCAATCTACCAGGCAATTTTCGTTTCCTCGGAGTAGAGCCGCTGCTCCTTAGCGCCGAAAGAAGCCAGTTGAGGTGGTACGGGCACCTGGTAAGGATGCTCCCTGGGCGCCTCCCTTGGGTGGTGTTCCAGCTGGGAGGAGGCCTCAAATGGATGGACATTCTCACTGTAAGGGTCAGGGGTTAGGGGTCATGGTTGGCCTCCCACCACAGCCAGTAGCTCACCAGTATCAGGTTGGGAGAACTCCAGGCAGAGGATCTCTGAGTCGTGGGCCTGAACATTCAGAATCTCCTCCATGGAGACTAGATCATGAATCCTGTAACACGCGCACACACACGCACACACACACACACACACACACGGTGAGTGGAATGCTACACACAGGGAATAAAACCCCTGACAGTGCTACTGCCTTGCTCCAAGGTACCTCAGTGTTCCCTGGCGGTCGCCAGAGGCTAGGTGGAGTCCGTCAGGACTGACCGTCAGGGTCCTAATGCCTGTTCGCGTTTCTGACTGGCTGTCTGGACCTGCCTTCTCCGCGTTGCCCGCAGCAACGCTCTCGGCGTCCAGCGGGTTGGGGGTGTTGTCGTCCACGTAGATGACCTTCTGCAGGTCCTGGGGTCAGAGGTCAGGGGAACAGATAAACTGTATAAACTAATACTTACCTGTCTATGTACTATCTATGTACTGTCTACAAACACAGAGGATACAAATTAATAAACTGACCCTGCGTTCACACGTCGACAAACGAGGACGACAAAGCGACCGGCTGCCAATCATTTTCAATGAAACAACGTCACCGCTGCAAGCCAGCTGGGCGGGGCAACAATAGACTAGAGGTCTGCGAATTCAGAGCGGCGCGACACTGCGCCTGCCAGTGGTAGAGAAGGTAGCGGGACAAAGCTTTATGAAACCAGAGGAAAGTCTCCTGTCCATTTCCCCAGTGAGTAGGCTATGGCAGTTTTTGGACAGAATACATCGTCTTTTTATAGTTACAATATTCATGCACGTGTGCATTTTTTGCGGCAATATATTTTATTTTTTGACCGCAAAAATGTGTATAATTAATACACTGCTATACTACTACAATGTACTTTCACCTCACAAACATGTTTTAACAAACACGGGCTGGTGCCACTGGCTCTGACACATTTAATATGGGAAGAAAATCTACTTTAAAAAGAGAGGCTACCGCATTTTAAGATAGCAGTCTTATCTAGTCTGCTTGGTTTAGTTGTATCCTAGCAACTACAAGCCCAAACATGCCCATTTGGCAACAAGCTTTCCGCTCTTATTTGTCCCTGTGTGAACGCAGGGTAAAGCTGGACGTGTGTGTGTGTGTGCACGTTCGTGCGTGTGCGTGCGCGTGTGTGTGTACGTGCGTGCACCTGGCTGATGATGTTCAGTGTGTGTGTGTGTGTGTTCCAGAGGCGGACGGTGTTGTCTGATGAGCAGGTGAGGAAGGAGCCGGGTGGGAGGCAGGCTCCGCCTCCGGCCACGCCCCTTCCATCCGGCTGCACCTGGGGAGGCACAATGTTACCATGGTTACCACGCGGCCACGTCAGCGTGAGGCCAAATTATTACTGGACATTGCTACCATCATTATAATCATTGTGATGATATTAATAGGTTATTATTACATTAATATATTATATTATATTAGTGTGTATATATATATAAATACCTCCAGGCCCCACACACAGGAGGAGTGGTAGAGGGAGGAATAGAGCTTGCCCGGCCTGCTCAGCTCCCGGACGTCCCACACGTACAGGCTGTGGTCACTGTAGACGCACGACAGCCAGCGGCTGCAGGGGTCGTAGGTCAGAGCCACCGTGTCCGGGTAACGGCCCCCTGAAGAGGAGAACAGCTGACTGCAGGGAGGAGAGGAGGAGAGAGGAGAGATGGGGAGGAGAGGAGGGGAGGAGAGGAGGAGAGGAGAGGAGGAGAGGAGGAGAGGAGGGAAGAGATGAATGAGTGTCATAGCTGTTGTTAACAAATTGTTACTTCTATATTGTGCCACTGCTGTTTGTGTGTGTTTGTGCATGTGTGTGTGTATGTGTGTGTGTGTTTGTGCATGTGTGTGTGTCTCTGTGTGCGTACCTAGCGTCCACCAGGCCAGCGATGTCAGCGCCCAGGGCGTGGGGGCGGGGCATGGTGCACAGGAAGTGGAGGTTTGATGGACTGAAGGCCCGGACCGTCCCATCTGCACAGCCACAAAATATCAGCTCCTCCGACACACACACACACGTGGCCTGGGTGGTCTGCACACACACACACACACACACATTAGACACAGTGTTGTATGTGTGTTCTGACAAGCGTGACAAGGATGTGAACCCACAACGTCATGACAACAGAGAGAGAGACGCACACACAATGGTATCTCTGTTACTCTCTTTCTACTGAATCATGGAATGTGTCTCTCTCACACACACACACACACACTTCCTGTGCTGAGGGGGTGTGGTGGAATGCAACAAGGCCAGCCTGTCTGCTGCTGAGAGGTGAGACAGGATGTGATGACAAACAGGCAGTCAGGCAGGCAGGCAGACAGATAGGCAGGCAGACAGACAGACAGGCAGGCAGGCAGACAGGCAGACAGACAGGCAGGGAGACAGACAGACAGACAGACAGACAGACAGACAGACAGGCAGACAGGCAGGCAGGCAGACAGGCAGACAGACAGACAGACAGACAGGCAGACAGGCAGTCAAGCAGACAGACAGACAGACAGGCAGACAGACAGACAGCAGACAGCAGACAGACAGGGAGACTTACTGCTGCAGAGCCCAGCATCTACACATAGGAGACAAGGAGGGAAGGAGATAACAGAGGAAGGAGGTGAGGAGAGGAGACAAGGAGAGCAGGCAGGAGGAGAAGGACCAGCAGAACCGGTCTGACAATGAGAACCAGTAGTGTCCCACTGGGCCATGTCTGTGGTGGCCCAGTGGGCGTGGCCCAGTGTCTGTGGTGGCCCAGTGTCTGTGGTGGCCCAGTGTCTGTGCTAACAACATCCTTAGCCATTCTACAGATCAGTGGAGGAGCCAATAAAGCTAATAATAATAATAATATAATAATATAATAATAATAATAATAATAATAATATAATAATAAT
>JAODUH010030801.1:0-33461 GCA_027564835.1 Typhlichthys subterraneus
TGTTGCTCGGGAAAGGGAAGTTTGGGGTCCCTTGCTGAAGCTGCAGCCCCCGCGACCCGACTCCGGATAAGCGGGAGAAGATGAATGGATGGATGGTGCTTATGTGTTTTGTTCTCATGGTTGTGTTTGAGAGCAAGTGGGGATATTCGTCAGATGTCTGTCTTTTATTCTGCGGCCCTTTTTGAGGTCAGAGGATCCCGTGATAAGTTAACATTTCATTGTGGCTTGCCGCAGATAAAGATTGAATTATCTGTGTTCTCCTTAAATCCCCATTCAATATTTTTAGCAGGGATGAAAGATTTTGTCTCCAGCGCCTCGGGACTTGTTTATCCTGCTGTTTGGTAATATCTGAAATTAATTCCTTCGCTGGTCCCAGATGTGCCCAAACAATTCAAGGGCAGTGTTGGATCCTCAAATTGAGAATTTGCTGAAAGGCCTTCGTAACACAGCCAGTGATAGCTTTTTTGTTAACCACGATTCAATTCATTTATGCTGGCTTTCAGCAAGACCTGCCCGGACAGCAGAGTACATGTGTTGCTGTAACCAAACAGTTATGACCTGTTAATGTTAGCGGCTTTTTATCCTCCAGCATTAATGCACGGACAAAGGAAATGTAAATTCTTTTGAAAGTACAGAAGATGGCTCCCTCTTGACGCACTGCAAGGAGAAAGGAGGAATTTAAAGGCATTGAATCCACAGTGGATATGGTGAAGGGTTGAAAACGGAGCAATCAGAGCTGTTTGAAATGTCAAAAGAATGCTTATAAATTCTACTTAGGTAGGACTTCCTCCATAATTCAACATTGTTCCATTCCATCTCTCTCTCTATCTCTCTCTCTCTTTCTCTCTCTCTTTCTCACACACACACACACACACACGCACACACGCACACACACACTGTAGCTAGCATATAATGTGCCCTTTGCCCTTACCTAGCACATAACTGTCTGTGGATGTGAATGGCTCTGAATGTAGATATTTCTACTGGGACTTCCTTCAACCTGCAGACATAACAAGCAGGCATCCGTAATAGAGCTCGGCATTAATGCTTTTGTGTTAAGGTTAAAAGGGCTTCCGTTTCAACTCCATAAGCAATTTGATGGTGCTCTGCAGATTTAGCCAGCAGTTCACAGCTGGGTTCACACAGGTAGAAAGTTGTCAAGGAAACAAGGCGAAAGGAATACCACGAGTCATGTAGTCACCTTAATTTCCTTCTCCGGCTTGTATTCCTTTTTCATTTATTAACGTGTGCTTTCTTCTTCTTCGTCCTCCTCATCCTGCCAACCCCCACACACACACACCTCATGCTGCGTTTCCTGTGTATCACGCAGAGTAGCAGCAACCTTTTGAAGACTTCAGCGTTAAAACAGGTGTAAAAGTTGTCCAATAAAGCACACAGGCGAAGATGATGTAGTGCGACCTACCTTACTTGTCACGCAGGCAATCCCTCTAATAGAACCCCCTCTGATTTATCGCACCGACCCTCCACAATAGAGGCTTTAATGGGCTTTATTCATATTTTTTATTTTATGAAACAGGATGAAAGAGGTCATGGCGGCCATTAGGCAGATTAATGGTATGTGTTGGGTAAAGAAGATGCTATAAAGCCTTAAAAGTGAATGCTGTCGCCCGCGGATGGCGAGCCTGATAAGGAGGGCGGGGCCACGCGAAGCTAATAGACATAATTCTGCCAGGTAATGTTGGATCACCGTGGACAAGATGGATAACGCTTGGCAAAGTAACGGGGCGCAACGTGGTTTTCCGACACGTTTACGGGGGATTATTTATGCTCCATAATGAATAGCATAATGAAAATTGGGCACGCCTATAAATATGAGAAAGGCAGGCATAATGTGGAGGGATAATCACTGATGCAATTAAGGTATCGCCCGCACGCAATGGCCGCCGTTCCTCCAACGGCTCCCCCACACCGCCCATCGAGGCGTATTTTATCCTGAAACACCATTTATTCAAGCTGAGGTACTGCAGTAAATCCACTGGCCCTGGATGAGGGGGCTGGCATCTTAAATATGTTAAAGCCATGGTCATAAAATCTTCAGCTCATCCATCGCAAAAAAATATTTGTGCGATTGTTGGTATACGCGTGCGTGCGTGTGAGGATGTCCTTGTCTGAATGTCGGACTATTCCTGTAAGTAAGCAAATGTATTTAGCAGTGGAACTGTCACTGTTTGGATGGTGTGAGTGTGGAGCAGGGGTCACGAAGCGAGATGGAGAGAGACGAGAGAGGGATTCTGGGAGCTATAGTGACCCTGCGGACCGGTGGCAGATAAACTGCCATCGGCTAGTGCTCTGTCAGTGCCTGCTCTCATATGTCACTGTCAAAGAGCTGCTTACACCTCTCCTTCCTACTGCTCACCTCTTCCTTCCCCCGCCTCTATCCTCCTCTTTCTCAGCAACTCTCTTTTCTTCCCTTCTCCCACTCTATTTCCAATTGGCATGCACAATTTTAATATTAATTCATCTTTACAATAATCTCTACGCCAGGTTGATTTGCGGTTGCTCTTACACGTTATTTGATGTGCTTTAAGTGTTACACGATGGGCTCTTGCCCACGGAGCTAATGAGAAAGAACCCGTAGTGCCCGCTAGCCATTCTATTTTCTGCCGATCCTCGCAGAGTGGGTTCACCAGGTCACTGTAAGTCATAGCGATGGTGCATAGATGATGAGTGAGGGCGTCTGTGATGTAGTCTGGTGATGGTGTATGCTGAAGCACGCAGTGGCTGCGTGGATTAAGTGCGGTGAGTATATCAGGTGGCTATCTCCTGGATGCTTTGCTGCATTATGATTGCATCATAACCCCTATGACCTCTGCTTTGGGCAACTGCTCACTGTTTATGTTTTGAAATGCATAAACAGTAAAATAAAATAAAACATTACCTTTAAAGATTGTGTAAAGCAGACATAAAATTGTGTTTTGAGTTTGTCACACCACAGAAAAAGGTAATATTAACTACCTAGCCAAATTTGAATTAATAAAAAAGACGGCAAGTATATAAAATTAAGTTTAAAAAGTGTGAAAATATAATCATCATGTGTTCTTAAATGTAGACGGGCATTTTACGAGTTGTGTTTTCACTTTAAATAGATGTATACTGGTAACACTGATAATATAGAGATGCTCTCGTGGGCAGAAATCAGATTCCAACAGACAACTTTTTAGCAGATCACTTTTTGGCATGACACCTGCAGATGCCATTGGATGCTGTTCTTGTCAAGTAAATATAGCCTACAGCTTGTTGGATTGGATTTTTTTTTTTGGATATGTGGTTTATATTTTCATTTGGAAGGAGGATTGGATTTAAGAAAGGCAGTTGGATTATTTGGATGCTGATTTGAATACGAGAATGCCAACTGGATTTGGCAGCCGGGTGTTAGCAGGTAGGCTAGGCTACTAAACCAGTAGCTTTCAAATAATGCACATTGACTCTCAACTACATTGCTTGCTTATTTCTGCAATGAAGGCATTGCTAACAGACTGTAGGCTGTTAAAAGACAGTAGGTGATTTAGATATTGAATTGTAGGCTGTTACAGGACAGTAAATGTAGTAGGCTAATAACTTGTATTGGAGCAGGACAGATACTGAGCTGATTCGAACAATCTCTACGCTTTTATAGGGGAGGGGTATGCAAATTGGGGGAACATCTACTTATATAGTCCTCCATTTCTGGCCCTCCCAGAGAAATTATGAAATACAGTTTAAGGGTCTCTACAACTCTACAATAAAATACTACATAGATAACAGTGTTTTCACATGTTTAAAATAATGTGTTTCTAACATGTATAAAGTATTTCCAAGTAAATATCTATTTGCTTTACACAATCTTTAAAACAGAAAGTCTGGAAACATATTAAGCAGTGTGGCGTTTTAAAGAAATGCTTAGGGGAACAATTGTCTTACCACCTTGAATTGTGTTCCCATTATATACAGTAAGAACATTGTATAACGGAACCAGGATGAACCATTTCTGTTAATAATTAAACAAACATTTAACAAAATCTTATTTTAGTCCAAAAAGACAAGGTCAAGCGTCCAAACCCAAAATACACTCATAAGCCTAAATGTCCCTCCAGGTTAACCTGTCTACTGTAATAGCAACAATTTTAGCTGTCAAGTCCAGGCTAGGGCAGCCACTTGCTGGCTCAGATTACTTTGTTTTTTCCCTGTCTGGGAATACATAGTTTCCAAACTGAAAGGCACTGTTTGTATGTGTATGTGTGTGCCTGTGTGTGTGAAAATGGAGACACACAGACACTGATTTGCATTTGAAGGAACAGATTACATTGCCCACTAATGTGCGTATATCTGCATTTCCACACGTGTGTATATGCACGAGGGAGTGAATGTGTGCGTAACATGGCATCCTGACTCCAGGGCCATTTTGCGCCTGTCACATTTTGTTAGGTGTGTGTCACACTTCTTCCTAAATCCCCCTCGTACCCCGTGTTGCCTCTGATGATAGTCCAGGAGCTTGTAAGCAACGTCTCTCAAAATGGCATCGCGTCGTTCCCAGCATATGACATACAGAGAGGCACGCTTTCACACACTTGCCAGGATTGAGGATTTGTAAAATCCCCAATCCTAAAAACCCATCTCTCCAAATGCATATTTTGCTGTGTCCACCATGTGTCTACTGTCATAAATACGGCAGAGGGGAATTCCCATATACGTACATAAGTCACAATCGTGATACCTTTTCAAAGAAAAATATGATTAATTGCAAATAACATTCTGATATAAATCCAGTTTAAATAAAGTAAAACAATATTGTGAAGCTGTTTTGAGAAATGGAAAATGGGACAGTTGAGAGAATGATAGTTGTTTGAAAAAGACACATGCGTGGTCATGGTAGCAAGGTAGCCATCTAGAGGATGAACCAGTATTTGCTTTGGATTTAGTTCATAAGGGCTGGGCCTCATATTCTACAATACATGAGACTATGACATGAGGACAATTTACCTGAATATAGAATTAAAAACATAAATAAATATAATTATACTTGTACTAAATTAAAACACTTAGTACTTTACAGTATATTTCAATTGTAAGGTTGTATGAAGATGAAATTAAAATATGTAGTTCTGCTTCCAAATATCTGTTAGTATATTATGCTTTTTAATGTATTTTGTTTAATTTGACAATAATATTAATATATACGTATGCTATTATTTTATTATTTTATGAAAGTAATTAAATACATGTTTTGTAACTAATTTGACCATCACCACCCACATGATACTTAATCTTAAATGTAGTCTATAGTTTAATTTCCCCTAAATCAGTGTATATGAATTGTGGTGTGTTGTGGAAATTAATGATTTAATATACTATAGAAGTTTGTTTTTGTATTTTATTTCTATAGAAAGGATCAATATTACATCAGAACAATACAAAGAGCAATGAATCTGTGTAAGATAACTGTGAGAACTGAGTCTCTATTATAGGTTCAACATTAACACATCTTGTGTGAGTCATATAGCCAGGCAGTGAGAGCAGAGGCTTAACATATGGTTCCTTGTACAGAGATGCACACAGTTCATTCAGAGTTGATCTGTACAAAGGCCATGTATACTGTAAAACATAAGAAAGAGAAAAGTAAATTATAATAATAAAGAAGAATATAATTTATGAGATTATAATCTGGGAACCCTGTTTGCAATAGTGATCCTCATCAGCCACCCTGCTGGCAGCCAAATCATGGTGGAAAAGTGTGATGATGTTGAAGTCTAGTGTGTTTCGAAATGGTGGTATAGCTATAGATGAGCCGATCAAAACAGTTATCGCAACGCTGATTTGTTCAACACTGTAGTTTTAAAAATAACCAGAGGTAGGAGGCAATTGGGTTTGGTTACACCATGTCCCTCCTGTATTGGTTGATTTTGCAATATGTTTCTCTCCCTATCGATCTACAGCTGATATAGTAGTATTTTTTAAACAGAAAATAACAAACATCAATATGACAGCTTTTGGCAAAGCTGACTATCCTCTTTAATGCCAATGTGGGTGACAATGGTTTATAATGAATATGAGAGGTGCAGCAGTAGGTGGCAGTATTGCTCTTTTGCAGATCTCTCACTGAGTCCTGAGTTCACTGAGCTTGTGCTTAGGCCCAATTGATGAATTTGTTTATAAAATGTTAGGTAGACTTTAGAGTATTGGCTCTTGTCCACTTTGGCTCTCCACCCCTATAGTCACAGACAGATTAACAGATAAATGGTTCACCATAGAGTATTCCAATGTGAGGGGCAGTACGGATCAATATATATTGTCCAGTAATGGTTTCACAAGAGACAAGTATCTCTCTCTCTCTCTCTCTCTCGCTTTCTCTCTCTCTCTTTTTCTATTAAACACTAAAGGATGGAAGATGTAAGCATCAACTAGCTTCTATCTAGCATTACTAAAGTGTTGTATGAAGTACATATTTACAATGAAAGCAAGGCTTCCTCTGAATAATAAACCATGAAATATGGTTTATGGTGGAAAATAAAGACTTTGCTACCATAAAAATATGTTTTGCACAGTGCAATAGAAAACCATTCAAGCTTTGCTAAATTGTCATTGGCTGTTAAGGCATATTGTTAATTTCAATGAAAATTAATTTCCTTTCATTTTAATTTCGTAAGGTCAACTAACTTTGAATAGCTAAGCGATGGTCCATCATCATCATTAAATGCGTCCTGATTGGGACTGGCCTTAAATGAACAGTTTATATGCTTGAAATAGAACAGCAAATTATGGGTGAAAACCTTCTGGGAATATGATAAGAAAAATCCTCTTCAATTGTGTTTCTAGCTAAAGAAATTAATTATATACCTAAATATCGCTTATTAAAACAGACAAGGAAATTAAACACTTGGCAATCAGTTGAGATTGTAAGGCCCTAAATTTGTAATATAAATTAAATGTGAAATGAAACATCATTAATTAGGAGACAAGCATTTGTTTAAAGGGTAAAAGCATATGGCAGTTATCAAAGCTCTTGTGTTGAACATAACTTTGGTATTTCAGATCACACAAAGCATCAAGATGTGCACATCCACTGATACATTGTGTTTTGTGTATTTCCAGAGATTGATTCAATTAAAGTTAAATATTTCAATAAAAAACCCTGAATGCTAACATCTCACTTCTATCTAAGGACTACATTTGACCTCAAATGGAACATCCAGGAATTCGATATTATGTTCACTGTCCTCAATACTAAGAATGAAGCTTTAATAATAAAAGCTTATAGATGTCCTATGTAGCAGTCCTTAAAGCCAGGGTCGGACTTTTTTTGCAGGCTTTTTAAGAGAGTTAAACTGTGAAGGTTGTCACTAATTCAACACTATTACTGGCTATAGCAAAAATTCCCACAGAGAGAAGAGAATGCCTCTGTTTAACACAGTTAATGCCAACCGTGTGCGCATCCAATCAGTCGTATTTTCTTTTGTGAACCTGCAAAATGGTGATTAATCTTTTCATAATACAAATTACAATTTCAATTCAGAAATATAAGATCAAAAGCATTTTCCAAGGCTTGCTAATGAAAGAAGGTCCTCTGTGGTTGAATTCTTGAGGCTATGTTGTTTAAACTACCAGCTGATGGTGGAAAAACAGCTGTTGCTTTTTTTCACCCATGGACTTACAGTAAACATGGGGAAATTTCCGTGTATTTTGTTATACCCCATGTTCACCAAAGAAATCATATGACATGGCAACATTCAAATATATGCATGGTGTGCATATACTGTACCTAGTGCACATAGATGCAGTTTTTCTAGAGTTGGGTGCATATGTGTTAGGTCAGGGCTGGTTCTGCAAGCTGAATATAACGGTCACTGAGGTCAAAAATAGCTGACGAATCCTAATCAGGTCCTGTTGCAAGTCTAATTAATTACAGCCAGAGGGCAAGAGATCATGCACACATGCGCACACACTTGCGAACACTGACTCAAAAGCTAACGGACACACATTCATTTATAATATCCTGTATATATTGTGTACACACCAAGTACATTCAAAATAAAATTAAATAGCACATTTCATGCCTTTTTACCTTTAGAACTCCATTTCATAATCAAGTATCTAAATACTATATTAGTGATGATAACTGTGAAATTCTGAAGAAAATTGTCCTGGTATCGTGGTTCAATAACACCCGTCAAAGTCTGAAATAAACAATGCTTGGAGTTCAGCATGTGTACAAGAGTTATTGTCCTATAAATTTAAATGTTATATTATAAAGAGCTGAATAGTCTGATATGGAAGACATGTATTTGATTGGCCAATGAGATCAGAATGTTCATTCTGACACAGCACATAACTAAAAGTCATAAAGGGCTCTTAACAAAACCAAAAGGTGAACATTCTGACAAACTTAGAGTAGGGCCATGTAATGGGAATCATTTTTCCTGTGTGTGTGTGCGTTCATGTGTGTGCGCGTGTGTGTGTGTGATTTGTATTTTGTAGGCAGGTGTGTAAATGGAAGACTAGCAGAAATTCATTATATCACATTCAAGCAGTCAAATCACATCATGTGAAGTATTATACCATGATCTTAGACTGCTGTGGATTTTACAAGAGTTCCCTTAAGGAATTGAAAATGGAAACATTCAAATACCCAAGGTAATACATCATTGACTAATAAAGGATGGCAATATGAATATATTAACCTTGGGATTTTTGAGTTTTGGCCAATGTGCTGAGTGGGTGAAAAGCACTGACTTGACTTGACAAACGCAAAGTTCTAAAACTCATACTGATGCAGAGTACATATTTTCCTAATCGATTTCTGAGCAAATCCTCCGCTGAAGGCAAACAGACCTTTAGTATTCATGAGGGTATGTGTGCCTCTCCCTATGTTAATAACGCTGTCTTCAGACAGCCTGCCGCTGTAATGAGAACATGCTCATTCAAATCACACTCCGCTACATATGTCAATGGCGTCGATGCCAGAGGCCTTGGGTCTGCCTTCCCCCCTCCTCTCCTTTTCTGACATTGGCTGGCTTCATGACCCTCCGTGCCCCCACTAGGAAGCACAGAGGAGGTTGAAGCTGATGTACCGACAGGAAACTAATGGCCTCTGACCTCAGCTCAAAGATGCCATGGTTTACAGGACAGCCCTTGGCAAGCGAAGGGCATAGGAAGAAAAGATGGGTCACTGGTGGCTGATTTCATACATTTCTGCAACGTATCAGCAAGTATGATGCCGGCGCAGGTCATAAGGATTCGGCATCAAAATGTACTTCCTCCTCACCCCTCGTTTGTAAATACACTTGCAATTTTCTTTTCATTTTTCCAATTTCCCCTGTATAGCCTTTTAACTGTTTGCTGCAATGAGACTCTTTTGCTTGAACTGTGCTTAATAAATGTTTAATAGGATGGCTGCCTGCATGGGAGTCAATCTGCTTCCGCCGGCCTGTTCTGTCTGCACAGAACAGTAAGTGTTTATGTAAATGAGCGGCGGCTAGCGCTTATATCCCCTTGGCCCGCTCTCACAGAACGCTATTTATTCCCATGAACAAAAAAGAACGACCGCGCGGAGGGGATTGCTCTGAACAACGCGGCAGGCACTCGCAAGATCGCAGTTACAGTACTGTAAGGTTCCGAGTTAGTTTATTTTCTTTAAATTGCCGCAGTCTCCTACACAGGTATTCTCTTTTTCGTCGTAATTCGACATGGTGCTCCGACACAGACCTCTGCTGGCTCTCTCTTCCTTAATCCCCGTGTGATGTGGATTGTCTTCATGTGGGCTACACTATAGCTCCCCTCGATTGCCCTTTCTTTTCTAAATAGTTACTTTCAAGAATGAACTGTTCTCATTATAGCGTAAGTAGTTGATTAATTAGGTAGTTAGGTAGGGGGAGGAAAGTACCAAGAAGTGGTTTGTTTGCTCTTTGGACAACACTTGTTTGCTGCTGTTTATTAAAAGGAATCCTTTGGGCGAGGAGACCTCCTAAATGGGGTTGGAGCTCGTCGAGTAAATTCTCTCGCGGTGAATAATTGGATCGCAGCGCTGAGCTCTCGCGCGCACGTTTAAATGTTGCGATTGAACCGCGCCTGGGGTGTGTTCACCTGAGAGGAGCATACACATCCCCTATCCCTCTTTCTCCTCACCTCTTCCATCCCATCAGCCCCCCCTGTTCCTGCCTAATCAGCCTGATAAAGCACAAGCCCCTGCTCTCCCCCGGCCGGCCAGCAGATTAGCCAGTCTGCTCCTTCGCCGCGTCTGCTGTGGGGAAGACGGCAGTGCGCTGGCAGTGGCCACAGTGAATGGGACAGCGGATAGATGGTCGGAGGCGAAAGAGGCAGACGGCAGATGGACCCACAGACATGACATACCGGCGGACTGTTCCCTTACAAGCGATAAAACACACATCCCCAGGCAGGTGCCCATATGTGCACACACACACACACACACACACACACACACACACACACAGGAGGGTTAACAAACTCCCAGACATGAAATACTGGGCTAACAAGCAGAAGTGAGTGGTCCTGACAAATTGGTGTGCGCGTATAGCTTTGATGAATTGGCGTGTATGTGTGTGTGTGTGTGTGTGTGTGTGCGCGCTTTCATTAACGACACTCAGAGTAATGAGCAGGTTGCCCCTTATGTAACCTCTGCACACTGAGTTAGAGAGATGGATGCTGCATCAGATGTCTTGGGGAGCACATGCATCTGCATGTGTCTCTGACTGTGTGTGTGTGTGTGTGTGTGCAGATGGTCAGTGTGTGTCTATTATAAGTGCGGTAGTTAAAAAAGACAAATGACCAGCAGGTCCAGGAAACATTTTTATAGGGTGACATCACCGGAGATCCTTCACCCACCCTCAGACTACCCCAGGCTATTTGTATGTCATGCAGCGTGGACGTGGAGGAGCGTGTGCCCATTGCACTCGTATCTATTCTAGGGATGTTGTTGTTTTAGGTGGACAATTTGCTCATCTGCAAATGGCAAGCCAAAAACATCAGTAGATAATGTCGCTGATTACAGCAGTGTCTTTATTTACTCTGAAATTACCCCACTCATGCTGTTTTGTGGCTTTGGATCGTCTCGAAAAACTCTCTCCCAAAATATGCAGGGAACGTTGGCACCTCGGTGCCAAAGCCATCATGGCTTTTTAAGTATTGCGGGACAAAGGGAACACTTAACACAATAGTCTGTCTGTATTGCTTTTTGTTCTGTCTTTGTCAAAACAATGATTTATTATAAAAACACCTCCTTTGTCATGTATTGTGCGCTCCAACAAGGCACGCTTTAGTCTTTTAGTTTAATTCAACCTTGCTTTTTTAATTAAGTTGAAGAAATAAAGCATAGCAGAAGTTCTGGCAGGCCACGAGTCACGCTAGCTGGATTGTCAGCTGACACACCAGCTGATTGCTGCTTTACACGAATTGGCCATAGAGTGTGCTGCTTATACAGTATGTTACTGTAAGCTAGCTTAGCCTGCCCCTTCCTGATGCTTAACCTGCACCACCTTGTTCTGTTGTGTGTCTGTGTTGCTCTTTGTCTGTTGTCATTGTGGCTTGCTCTGTTCTGTACCCTGTGGGGGAAAGCCCCCTTTGCTGCTCTCCCTGCCTGTGGCTCTCCATGTATGTGCATGGAAGGGCAGTGAGCTCCCAGAACAGAGCCATACCTCCAAATATAAATAACTAATGCTAACAAAATACAATTTTGACATAGTGGTTCTGACTGAAATAATGCTTTTTTTTTTCCATCATCATATGACTTAAAGCCGACAGACAGGTAATGTTTAAAAGTACAGAATCTTGCATATGGTCTGTCAGTCTGCTTTTATTGTTCAGTTTTAATGAGACAAGGTGACTCTATGCTGCATATGACTTGTTTATATTGTAAGAAGAAACTTTGAACCATAACCACATCTCAGAGTCTTGTTAGGTGGCTTTGAGATTTATATTCTAAAGGCTTATTAAAACAGACCAATGGCGCCTTTTACAGATGTGGTTATTGTCTGTGGTGCGCAGGCCAAGATAACTAAACACTTAATGACTTATAGATAAACAATGACACCGTGACGGTCTCACCTCTCCTTGACCCAAACTGTTGTAAATGCAAGCTATAAAACACACTACTGGAAGTCGGCGGTCATTGCTTAGAAGAAGTTACCTTGAAGAAAACAACATGGCTGACTCCATATCTAGTGTGAAATAACACTGGTACATAGAGCATAAATCACTTCTGCATTATGGGACCTTAGTTTGAAAAAAGTATGTATGGTAGTCAACGGCGAGAATGTCATTATTTTTTTATCCAGTTTGCATTGTGACACAATGTACAACATTTTTTGTTCTTACCCTCACCTATGGTCATGAAGGGTACAAGATAGAACAAGATAATGGGTACAAGCGGCCGAAATGGGTTTTCTCACAAGGGTGGCTGGCGTCTCCCTTAGAGATAGGGTGAGAAGCTCAGCTATCCGTGAGAATCTCGGAGTAGAGCCGCTACTCCTTCGTGTCGAAAGGAGCCAGTTGAGGTGGTACGAGCATCTGATAACGATGCCCCCTGGGCGCCTCCCTTAGGAGGCGTTCCAGGCATGTCCAGCTGGGAGAAGGCCTCGGGGAAGACCCTGGACTAGGTGGTGAGATTATATCTCTACACCGGCCTGGGATCGCCTCGGGATCCCCCAGTCAGAGCTTTCCAATGTGGCTAGGAAAAGGGAGGTTTGGGGTCCCTTGCTCTAGCTGCTGCCCCCGTGACCCGACTCTGGATAAGCGGATGAAGATGGATGGATGGATGGATACTACCACATATTTCAATGTTTTTGCTGCAACTTGCTAACTTCCGGCTATATGAACATAGCAGGTTGCAGTGAAGTAGACGGAAAGTTTGAAAATGTTCAAAGTATGACGGAGACTTCAGCCGCTAGGGGGCCTTCCGATTCCACTCCGTTGAGACTGACATCCGGCGCAATGTAACGTAGTGCATGACTTCAATGTGATCCAGGCTTTAGGCTCTCTATTGGAAAAGTAAGTGAATTAGAGAGTGTTGTGGGATTGCTCAAACAGTTTGGGATTAATGGTTTCTGGTTCAAAAACACAGCACACACACACACACACAGTTTTGTGTCTCTGTGTGCATGTGTCTCTGTGTGCATGTGTCTTTGTGTGCGTGTGTCTTTGTGTGCGTGCAATTCTTATTTAACAAAGTTCAGAAGGTCATCCGGACACACACTATGTGCCCACTATCTGCATCCACAGAGCTGTGCA
Source organism: Typhlichthys subterraneus (assembly GCA_027564835.1). Classification (NCBI taxonomy): domain Eukaryota; kingdom Metazoa; phylum Chordata; class Actinopteri; order Percopsiformes; family Amblyopsidae; genus Typhlichthys; species Typhlichthys subterraneus. Next base: position 13,237 of record JAODUH010030801.1, read on the forward strand.
AGGACCCAGTAGCTGATGGGATTAAGTAACAAAGAATCATGGGATTAGTGCGCTACTGTAGAGGTGAAGGGCTCTGCCAGGCAACCATTTTGTTTACCTTTTCTTTATTCTTTTATCCCGTCGTGTTGTGGCTCACTGTCGGGGGCGGGCAGAGAGTGATGTCTTGTTTGGCTCCTGACAGCACCACTTGGAGAGGAAAATGAAAAGAGATGGTGATAACGCTTAGACTTGTGCTCTCGCACGCACACACACACCCGCACACGCACACCCGCACACGCACCCCCCGCCAAGCCCGTCCACCCCACGCTGTTCATAGGGCAATTCAAAGATGGCAATTTAGGGCCAAGCTAAAATGGAGGGAAAAGCCTAAAATAGTGAGGCAAGGCATCGAAGAGGGGAAGAGCAGCGTGGGGGCCGGCTGTGTGATTGGTGGAATGGCGGGGGGACAGATGTAATTTTCAGACAACGACCGGGGAAGTGATGTAATTTTCTGGATGCCGTTTGCATGTGGGTGTGTGTGGGGGCGCGCTCGTGAGCCCCCACACGGTAGTGTCTTTGTGATTCTCTATCTGTGTAGTGTGATGTGGAACAATAAAGCACTTGGATGGGGACTCATCAACGGGGAGTGACAAAATGCTCCCCATTTTGCTTCTGTGATTGTCTGGAGATACTTGAAATTGATGGGGGTTTTCATGCTATAATGACCATCAATAAATTGAAAGGAGGGGTTTCATGTGAAGAATGACTCAGGTGGCTAGTTACACAAGAATGTGAGAGTTTAAGCTTTCACTGTTAAACTAATGACAGTCGAGGAACTCATATGTTCCTTCAGGACTTCTCTACTTCCCTGCCTGCATTTTTTAATTATTTACTGTGTCTATTATAGGAACCAGCGGCAAAGTGAAAATATAAATGAATAAAAACTGTGTTGACAGGCTCTATCACCAGCAAATACGCTTTAATTTGTGGAAGGACACAATTGATATTCCTACCAACGCAATTTGCCACTTTTATTTTTCCTTCTGCATCGGACTTGCCAAACTGATTGTGCTGAGAGAACATTGTCCAACACATTACTCTCTCAGTTTGTCTCTGTAGACAATTAGTCAGACAGATGAATAAAAGAATATGAGGCCATTTTGTGGAGGAGATGGATCCCTCCTGCACAAGCAGCAAGTCCATTAATAAGGGAAAGGCCTATTTTCATATCAGCAAGAGGGTAGATGGGGGAAACATTAAATCTTTAGTGTTTGGTAATTGGGAAGCTTAATAGCATAACTCTGAAGGTGAACCAAGGACATCTTTGATGTCATAGAACCCAGAGATCTACCAAACCGCTCTATTCAGGACCACATTTAGTTGGTTGCCAATTGTTTTAGTATTTTTTAGTATTATTCTTTTCTAATTGAAAAAGGAACTAAACTTTGTACTATACATCCAGCTTTGATGCTTCTTTTATTCAGCCTCACAGTTCCTCCTGTAATTAAGGACATAATATAAGGTTGGTGTCACTTTAATTCCCACTCCCAGTAACAGTAAGCGAAGGCGTAAAATTAATCAAAATGAAGTCAGTGATGTCACATGATCACCATAAATATGGCTAGGCATGTTTCAGTTGTTAAGATGTCTTTTAGCCTGCTCCTTCTCTCATTACTTAGACAGCAGGTCAGGGCCAAGGTGGGAGGTTATTAATAGATTATATTGAGTGGAACTGTGATGTGATTTTATTGCTGGTTTTGTCAAACTTGAAGCCAATGGTTCCTGCAAAGGCTTATGTGTTCAGAACTTACCTAAATTTTGACCATATTCAAACGATTGCATGGTTTTGAATAAGATATTAATGTAAACAATCTGTAATGTCAACTGACCTATAAAGTTGTAAAACACAGAGGCCTTCACCCCACGTAATCATAAAACCTTTGTAGCTCAGCAGCTTTTATTTGAGCATTCTTCTGAGGATAAGCCTGCATTTATTGGCCCCCCGATTGCGTCCCCCTTGTCCTTGTGAAACCCACAGAGAAATCTTGATAGAAAGTCACTCCCCTGGTATAAAGCACTCATCCTCTGCGACAACCTTAGAGAGCACTCGTTGGAGTGGCATTACTGTATATCAGCTCACAACTACGTAATTCCACATTTTCCAGTTGGCAAAACTACATATGCCCCAACAAATAAACACTGCACTTGTGCTTGGCCCGGTCAAGCTGCACCCTGATCATAATGCTAATTTGAATTATGTAATATATTTCACTATTTGTGACGTCATATCACTATATCATATTATTTTTCCCCAAGTATATAACTTCTTTTTTTTTTAATTATAATTTTTCTTGTTTTTTACCATGTAAACTTTTTTTAAGCCTTTCTAATAACAACTGATCTATGTGTTGGATAAGAAGACATATGTTCGCTCAAGAGCAATTCCCTCTGCATTGGGAAACATGATCTGATTATGGCACGTGTCGTTACATTTAGCTATAACAAAAATAATAACCGTGAAAAAATGGAGCCAAAATGATGAGTCAACAAAGGTTATACTGGGTGTTAATTCTCCATTAGCCCTGGTCTGTAAGGGCCGCTGTAAGCGTGCTCATTTGCATTCATTCTTAGTAGTCATGCTGCCGGAGGCTGGCGTTGGTGAAGTGGCTGCAGTGTAATATCTCTTTTGAGGCGCAGCTCCTCAATTCTTTTGGGGACAGTTAAAACTCTGCAGAAGCCCAATTTTCATTTTCATTGCCACATTTACATGCTGTCCCTCTGTCTGGCTCTGTGAGTTATATCACAACACTTTATCACTGCAAGCAGAGATAAATGTTGCTGAGGATGTGTTGAATCACAACCCCATCAAGTGTGCGTGTGCGTGCACATGTACAGTGCACTGTGTGTTATTTAGTGCGTGTGTTTGTGTGCGTGCGTGCGTGTGTGTGTGTAAACTATGAGTATTCTGCAGACACTTCTTTCTGTTCTGCTGAAGGTGCACTTCCTGTTCTGAGCTGCAGCAGGTCATTGCCTCACAGGACTCACACAGGCTCACGTGCGCACGCATGCACCCACGTACTCACGCACACACAGATATTCGTCACATGTAGATTTACATGCTAATGTGCTAGTCACGTGCGCACGCATGCACACACGCACTCACGCACACGCACACGCACACACACACACGCACACACACACAGATATTCGTCAAATATAGATTTACATGCTAATGTACTAGTACATTCTACTGGTGACATATACTATACTACTTGCAGTCATTAGCTACGGGCAGTCTGATATGATATATTGAACGTGATAGGGTGGGGATGGGGGGTTGGATAGCATTGCTGACTATTTCAAGCTTGTTATAAAGCTTATTATTATAAGACAGTCCACAAATTTACTTTGTTTGAACAAGGCAGTTATTCATGGCAACTTAAGGCATTCCAGGTGGATACCTCCTGAAACTGGTTACTGTGTTTACATTGATGTCTATTGTACAACCTTGAATGAGGTGTTATATTAATATACACAACTCTCACACACACACACACACACACATACAAATAAAAAAAATATTGACCACTGCAGCAGTTTATATGATTGTTACTATTTATACATTTTAACATATTTTTACATGTAAAATATTTTGTATTTATACATTTATATTTGTAGATTTGTAAATGTACAGCATATTTATACTATTTTTACACATGTGCAGTGGTCTCTCCATTTCTCCCCACGGCTCTATATATAGTGCACGTGTGTGTGTGGGTGGCTGAAGAAAATGGTCCATAGAATAAAAGCTTTTCTCCTTTAATCATTCATGCTTACAGTGAGTGTTAAGTGGAACATTGTATTTGAGCATACATCATCACTTCATGGCCTCCATCTCATGACCTAGATTGTGTGTTTGCTTGCACTGGTGGTACCCCCGTTATGTTGTGTGTACCTACATCATTTATTCACTCTGACTTGGCTTTCCTTGGGGATGCTTTAGTAACTTTGTAGGTCTCTTAAGGGGTTGCTACCGCCCCAACAATTCTACAGAGAACTCAGACATAGCTATTTAAAAAATGACTGACACATTGCAGATACTGTACAGTATATACATTACACCATATCTATATACACTTTGTGTGCTGAGGTGGGGATTGAAGCCTTTGTGAATGATTACCTATTGTCTAGAAATATTTATAATGTTCAGACACAGTAAGTTATTAGGCTAGTTAGGCTATGTAAATAATCTATTGCATAATGGTCTCGCAATACTCCTAACCGTCCAAGCACAGGACGTCAGGAGTACTTTGTATGCACTGAGTGGCCATTCTGACATTACTTATCCAATATGTTAATGAAGCTTTAATGAAACATCAGTGGTTCCTGCAGTGTAATATTTTCCTGGAACTCCTGGTTTTATAAAGCTACCAGAGGACAAAGCAACAATTTGTAGAATACTTTCAATCTATCTCAGTAGAGAAGTATTCAGGTTAACATTTCAGTTAATTAAACCTTCAGTATACAAATTATACATTCCTTTTTATCCACACACACACATTTACTACAAAATGGGTTTGACCAGGCCATAATAAAACATATTTAAATAAAAAATAAAACATATATATATACATATTTTATATTAAATATATGCCTAAATATTCTTTTTTTTTGTAAACATTGTACATTTTACATCATTACCTAGTCGAGAAAGTAACTGTAGAGTAGGCCTATACTTTTGTATTAGAAATAGACATGAAAACCCCTTTGCGATACCTTGCACATGTTGGTTACATAGCAACAGCTGCCCAGAGGGTGCATATGTAGACAATAGCCTAGCCAGCCTATACTGTAGCCAAGTAACTACTTTCAAATGTATCGGCTGATCTGCCGTCATTGCATAATCTACGACCCATAATCTGTGTTCTGGACAATTTCATATTCCCTTTACTGCTCTTTATTAACCAACATTTGTGTTTGATTAAGAGATAATTGTGGGCTCAAAACACACAGAATACATAATAATATGAATAATATATACATCTAAATCAATAAGGGACTACTTGAATTATACGCGTTACGTTAATCGTTACAACAAAAAACTAATCTGAGTATGTGATTAGTACAGTAGTAACACGTTTCCCCCAACACTGCCCACAAATGTACACACTACACCATAAGTAATCATGTGTAAAAACGAGTTGAAGCTCCCACCTCTGCTCACTACGGTGGCGATAAGGGCAGTTAAGTCCTTATGTTTACCTAGATGGCCAGCACCTCTCTGATATCCTACAGACCAAACAAGAGCCAGAATGAGTTCACTACTTAAGAATGAAAGAATCAGTGACCGGGAAACATTGGCGCCTCAGGTGACAGTTCAGTGCCACAAAAGGAGGCCTGGACTTTCTAGACGGTACTGATTCAGCTACCAAAGAAAAACACAGCAATGGCTACTTGTTGTTTTCCTGCTTTTGACATCTTGATGGCACTGCACCCACAGTGGAATCAAAAGATGTTCCGGAGGGGGCAACTATGTAAGTCCGAAGTAAGTTTCAGTTTTGTTATTATCATTCTTGCACTAATAACAATATCACAACTCTGTGTGTGTGTGTGTGTGTGTGTGTTGTCCATAACTAAAAGTCTTAGGAGAGGTGGTGTAAAACTTGTATTTCCCTCATTATAGGCTGCAGACAGTGAGAAAAAAAGGACCGATGCCAAGTGTGGTGCCTCACAAAGGATAAAAAGACCACATGCTGCAAGTGCAAGAAATACACTTGCTGTACACACTGTGACATCATGGCCTGCTCTGTAGATGTGAATGCACAAGCTTATACAATGTTCCCCCATTGTCTCTAATTCATATTTGTGAGAGAGACATACTGTATGTTTTGTGATCTTAGTGTTTATCTAATAAGATTCAACAATTCATTCAAACAATAAGAATCAATATACTGCATGTAAACGTTGTTTTACCGGAGACTGTCTGTGTTTCATTTTAGTTATGTGTCTGTACCAGCAACCCAGTGTCTTAAAAATACAATTATGTGTGAATTGATGGGTGATGGGTGAATCCTTGTGTGTCTTGTCTATAGTACTTGTCTAGTACTCATTTAATCTGCTGGCAATAATACTGGCTGATAATTGGTTTTAATGACAGGATCAAACTGCAATTATGAATATATGAATATAGATTTTAGTGTCACACTATCATATGATATGTGAGAATTAAATGTAATGACACCTGAGTGGTAGTTGAAAGCAAATGAAAAAACACATGCGTGTACACACACACACACACACACACACACACACACACACACAGACCATAGTGTCAATCTACAATGGACCACAAACATACATATAATATGATGCTGTAAATCATAAGCTACAAAGAGATTCTTTGAGATCCAGTGCTGGTGAGAGAAGGCACAGGAGGTGCGTTTGATTTGGCAAGCTGCACAGCGAGAGCAGTGCAAACCCTCACTGAGATGAGCAAACTGGACTGGCTTCCCCTTGGCGTGACTTTATACCTCCATTCGAGCATGCACGAGAGGGAGCATTACGAGCATTAGATAACGCTTTGCACATGTTGCAAATTCAGCAATGTGAAGGGATCATAACAAAACTTTATTCTAGGCCAAAGCAAACGAAAAACAAAGCTCTTGTCTGTCAGCAGAAATCTTTAATTTTTTTTGTCTTTTTTTTTTTTTTAAATCCCTTTTATTTTATAAGCATGCAAAGTGGAATTGAAATATCTGCCAGACTGCCTTTATGTATTCTTCTTTATATTTGTACCAGCTCAATTGCTGGGGGTATCATCCCGGCTCGTTCCAAAGTGGAAAATAAAATAATTTATATTTGGTAAAAGTGTGACGGAAGTGATCTTGCAAAGATCCATGCTCGGTGAAGCTATGAAGAGGCTGATTATTGTTAGAATATCTCAGTATGCACTTTTACTTCAGCTGGGATGCAGTAACTTTACATTTTTGCCCTTTTTCCAATGCACTTACATTAGTCCCTTAGCCATGGCCTTGGAACTATTTCTGTAACCTTTCACCTTTTACACAGGTCCATTGTTTTAGACTAATATTGTGGTGGAGCGATAGCAAGATTCACCACAGGTAATGGATGGCTGAACATCGCTAAATGTTAAATATGACATTTGTGAGAGTTTCAGAGCGATTGAAGGGAACACTTTTATCAGCGAGCAAATTATATATGTCTGCTCTGCACTGAAAAGTGTCTGTAGTCAGAACTGTTGTTCAGTGATGGGTTCTATTTTCATAATGGTAAGACTTTTGTGAAACGTGCCAGAGGAAAATAATTGGAGAAACAGAAGATACACACATACACACACAATGTGAATAACCTGATCACTTTATTAAAATAATAATAATAATAATAATAATAATAATAATAATGTAATAATTGAGCTTAATTAACTATTTATCTCATCTATATAGTGTAGTCTTGAGGGCTTGTGAATAACAGAGCAAGACCAATTTGGGCCTTGTTTTATGTGCCAGGCCATTAGTTCCGGGCCAATTTTCTGCTGCTTATCTCCTATGCAATGTTGTAAGGAAAGAAAATAATTATATAAGAGATCTAAGGAAGAGACACAAAGTCTGAGAAACTCAATATAGGAAGCTCCAAGATGTCCCCGCCATGTACTGTACCTCAACAATTGAGCCGTCTGGATGCATTTATCAAGTTGGTCAAGCTCATGGAAATATACTCCATACAACACTTCCTTAGATTGACAGTGACACAGCCACACCTCCATGAATTGGATTTGTACACAGACACACAGACACAGAGGAGAGTTACACTGAACAGTAAAGGACAGTAATTGAATCCCAGTGTTATTGACTTAGCACACAGCACGACTAGCGACAATGTGGTCTACACGTTCTGTGTTCTGATAAACATAACACTGACAGAATTACTCAGATGTATTTTTCCTTGTCACCTTTTAATTCTCAATGTCTCTTTCCCGTATTTCCCTATTCAGACAGGCATATAACACAACTCACTCTCCCTCTCTCGTACTTCGTTTTATATTTTATTATTATTCCCCGTCTTCATGCTAGCCACTGAACCCGGACGCCAAACCTTTCTGCTCTCTCACCCCATGGTGACCTCACCTCTGCTGCCTGTACTGCACATCTCGCCCTCTCCTGAGCTTCCAGATGTGCACCAGAGCATGTGTGCCCATATGGCCTGAGTGGTAATTGCGCACTGCGCTCCTTTTCTCCGGGCCTAAAGCCAAGGGCCAGAACGAGTGTTTTACAGCGTGCCGTCATGGAGGTGTGACAGGATTGCAACGGTGGCAGTTTTCCTGCCTCAGACAATTCTCCCCTTCCCCTTCCCCTTCCCTCCCACACACACACACACCACCCCTTATTATTCGGTGGCTCCCCCAAGGCTCTGGGGATCTATGGAGATAAGGATTGAACATCTCCAAATGCCACTCTACATAAATGTTTAATAGCAGGGAAAAACATTAGCATCGGTAATTAAAGCAGTAATTTAGGCCCAGGCGCCGTCAACAGCCGAGCTGCTTCCACGCTGGAATAACAGCGCTGAAACACGGTAATTAGCCCTGGCTTGATTGGACGGGAGGCCAGTTTCAGCGAGCGTGTGTGCCTTCTCACACGCGAGCGCTTTCCTAAACGCATTAAAACAGCTGCATGCTTCCCCCGTTTTGTGTACCTTGCGGTTTAGCATAGCGCGTGCCGCGGTGGTGTTCGATGAGCCCTGCTTACTCTGGGTTCCTTGTGGCTTTTCTGTTCCCTTTATGTCCATAACCGGGATTGATTGACTGTGCCTATCTGGGAGTGTGTGTACATATGTGTTGGCTAGTGTTAAACACTGTCTGGGACTATGCTAAACAGTGGTCTGAGTAGGTCAAATATTGCCTGGAAATTCTCTAAGGAAGCATATGTTGTCCTGTTTGTTGATGCGCCATGTGAATCCCCCACCTCTTCTCTTCTCTAAATCCCCCTAAACTTTTGACTTTAACCCCCACTGTCTTGCTGGGAGCTTTGGGACAGCAGGCTGCATTCTTTTTCATTAAAGGGCTGTGATAGCAATATGGCTGTGCGGGGAGATGATATGTTTTGCTTTTTTCAGCTGGCATCAACAATCATTAGGAGTGCAAGCAGGTCAGCCTCGCTCGCATCTAGCTTTTAATGGCTCCTTAAAGCTAGCCCCCAGGGGTAGGTGCCCTACACACACACACACACACACACATACACACACATGCATACAGTGCACATGTACACACATACGCACGCACGCACCCACACACATACAGTATGCACACACTACAACACTACAGGGCAACTGAAAACAAGCCAAGGTCTTGCTCCCTTCACTTTCTTTATTTATCTCTCTCTCTCTCTCTCTCTCTCTCTCTCTCTCTCTCTCTCTCTCTCTCTCTCTCTCTCTCTCTCCAAATGGTGTCAGCCTTTGATATATTGCACAGGACTGCAATGTGAGCACAACGGTATCATATGAACCATCCTCTTGTCTGCATGGTTGCCTCTGCCCTATGACACAGTACCTTCTTTGCTGTTTCATGCTATGATATTGCAGTAGTGTTTCCGTCCCCATACAGATTGTGTGTTTATTGTATATCAGCTTTACCCCCGACTCAGCCCCTAGCTGGGCAGTGACCTTTTGTACTTTTGACCTTTGCTAAGAATATACACTCTTCTAATAGCTGTCTGCCACTTGCTGGTCATTCTCTGCATGCACATGGAGTTTCTGAGCAGTATAATTAAGCCTATTGAGTTTGCATCAGCAGTGAGCTATTACATGACCAGCTGGATGCACGCTTGAAGGCGCGCACACACACACGCACACACATGCACGCACACACACACCTACACACGCAGACACACATACAGTACACACACATGCATGCATGCGCACAAACATCTATCCATCCCCGCTGATGGGTCGTTAATTGCCAGGGGGTTAACTGGAAGTGGTGATTTAATTGCATCAGACCTTTCATTTACTGTGGCCTTATTTATGTACCTGGACTAACAGTATTAATTGTCTGGATATGTCAGCACATAGGCAAGATGTGCAGACATAGCTGTCAGTCTGTCTGTGAGCCAGAGGCAGTCCAGATATTTTGGGAAATGTTTCCGTTATACTGTGCAAAAGGTTCAACTGTTATAAAATCAAATAATGTGGTACTTGTAATTAAAACTGCATTGAGATTTTTGTTGAGTCACAGTAATGTTTTCTAAAGCTTCAGGAATGTCCTTACTACATGTTATATTACAGTAAATCATGAACGTGATTAATGAGTATACTGTCCTGCATAGCATCCCTTTTATCAATGTTAGCTAAAAAAAATGGAAAGATATTGAATATTGCACTTTTTAAAATGATTGATGCTTATGCTTATGACTGCACTGACATTTTCTTTTACCTTTCTTTCTTCAAAAGTCTGACGTCAGTAAAACAGAAAAGCAGGACGGCCTTGGTAATCAAATGTATTTGACAGGAAAGTAACTTAAAAGCTTTGCTGCAGACTAGCCTTTAGTTCAAGGCTCTATGGGAGGAAAGGCGGGTGACACTCAAAATACCTACAGTGTGAAACACACTTTAGAAAATGTCATCTCCTTGATCCATCTGACCACTTTGTCTTTGAAAGGGGACTGGATTAATTGGAAAATTATAAAATCTGTTTGAGGAAGGACTTCCTTTTGAAGTTGAAGGCTTCTTTGTGTTTGTATGCTTGTGTTTGTGTGTGTGTGTGTGTGTGTGTGTCGGGGGGGGGGGGGGGCACACATGTCTGAGTGACTGTGTGTCTTTACTTAAGTGCATTGAGTATGTATGAGGACAATGCATTTTGCCATTTCTTTAAATATGTAAATGTCAGATAGATGAATAAATGACATACAGTAATATTGTGCAGCCCTGAAAGGATCAAATCATATTTGTATGTCCATTACTGTAAAGAATTGGTGGACACCAAAATTTACAAAATGGAGGCAAATGGTTGACTTCAGTAGGTTCTAAACTTATTCTTAATGATTTGGCTAACAACATTAGCAGCTCTCTGCTTTGTCTAAATCAACCACGACGCCACCAGAATCTGCTGTATCCTTAATCGTTCATCAGCTATATGATGACCATTCCCCACCAAAATGCCACACACATAGTCATATGAGGACATCCACAATCTCCTTGACACAATGTTTCTCTTGTGTTACTTTATATTCTAATCAGTTATTTGTATTGACAATTGCACCCAGCCATTGATAGTTAGGTTGATAGATGCTGATTGAGTTCAGAGTGATGGCATCATGGGAATTACTATAAATATTGCTATAAAAGTTCCTCGTTCCTCTAAAGCAACAAGACAAAATAAGGTACACCATTTGGATGGATTTAGCTACGTCATGAACATAATTGCTGCCTGCAATTAGTCTCTGTTTGCAGTATTATTTTCACAGTGGGTAGGTAGTGATTTTCCTTTTAGCTCCCAATATAGGTTTTGATCAGGGCACTCATTTTACCTTGCATAATTGTAATGTTTTGTTATATTTTTGAAGTAGCATATTTCTTTATAAGATGATTAGCAGGCAATTGCCAACACCAGCTGGTATCTATTGTTGACATTTAGTAGTATAGTCATTTAGACCACACAAGGTCAAAATAGGAATTGGTTTATAAACACCTTTAAATAAAAAATAGATAATAAAAACATTGAATGGCCAATAGTTATTAGCAGTTGTGCTATGCACAAATATGTGCAGAGCAAAGAAAGTGCATTTTCTATTATGGAATGTAGTGAGAAGCAATGTGGGGCTATGGGTGGAGGCAAAGGTGAAGCAATGAGCAAGGTCAGGGCTAGATGAGATGGATGGTGTCTGTGTGTGTGTGTGTGGGCAGATGTGTGGGAGGTGGAGCTGTCCTTGGTATGGTGTAGATTATATACGCGTTGACGCTCTGCAGACAGACGGTGCCAGTGCATGGTCAGATGAGTGGATAATGATGTTGCCCCACAATGCAGTAATTACCTGCTCAAAAGCTACTGTGTGTGGTGCAAACTTGGGCACCTGCCCAGTTACAGGCATGCTGTCGCTTGTGCGCGGGCACACATACACACACACACACGCACACACAGCTGTATATAAGCTATATTGTCTGTGGCCTTCAGAACCTATACTGTACGTTAAGCTTTGATGGACAAACAAAGTATGTTATATATAATTTTGAAATAGAATATATCACATTCTGGCCTTAAGTTTGCCTAGGAGATGGATGAGTTTAATAGTTAAACGTGAAAGTGAGTACATGAGAATGAACATATCCGGGAACAGGTACAGTACATGCTCAGATTTACAAATGATTTGACAGATTTTTGAAACATTTTTGGACTGAATGTTTTATACCTTTGTTTACACCATCGTAGGGTTTTTATTCAACATTGGGAACCACTGGAATAAAAATACTCAATTTGATTTAAGTTCCACATGCTTTAGCTTCTTTATTATATCTATTTATTTTTCTTCAGAATTCACATTTACCAAGTGTGCATGTGTGAGTGTGAGCATCGACTGTAGGTTGTCAAATACAGTATGCCTTCTGCAGTCTTTTGCTGGCCCATCAAGCAACCACTCTATTAAAATCAGCTGCTGGAAAGACACAAATTACCCACAGGAAAGTACTGCTGAGGTTTAAATAGCAATCAATTCCATCACCATCACAGCTGATGAAAGGTGCAGTAAACGCCATTGGGGATAACTTATGTTAACGATTGTAAAAGCATCAGGAAAAGATAGGAACAGACGCATCTTTAAAGACAGATAATAAGAAAGATAATCTTGTAATAGAGATCACAGTGCATTGCATGGATATACAAACACAATACTGTACGTTCAAGAACGTAGACAAAGGATATTGTGAGGTTAACACTTAAATGCTTGTTATTCTATTCATTTTCCAACCTTCTAGCTACAAGTTCAAGCTCAAGTCTAGCTACATGGGTTATAAATCCTTACTGTACCAGTGTCCACATTTTGTTATCTTATTTCCTTTCATAACTTTATTTTTATGACGTTGTGCCTATAGTGCTAATGGGAGAGAAGACATGAAAAGCATTCAACAAAGCACGCCCTGTACAATCACACCCTGCCCCACCATAGCTTGCCATGCCAGCAGCAATAGAAGACCACAAGAGTGCTTGAATTTGTCGCTTAGTTGTACTCACTTTTTCCTGATTATTTCCTTTTATATGCCTGTGTTTTTGCCCTGGTGTTCTAGTTTGATGAAGCTAGCCTGTGTTACGTTTCATATGTAGTTTTGTAATTCTGACTTAACGTGCTTGTCACAAGGTCCAACGTCTCACTTCACGTGAAGTCGGAATTACGTCGTGTTCAAGTGCTTTATTGTCGGAGCATGAATCATGACAAACAATTATTTCCTATTATTGCGGGTGGACAAGCTTGTTTTAGTGGCCCCTCCTGCCCGTACACAGTATGAATGGTCTGTGCTTTACAGCTAGTATATTGCTATTGCTATGCTAAACCTTGCACACACCAAAATGCTTTGTGAAGCTAGCGGAACGAAAGGAAGTTTCTGGAGCATGAGCGACTCCTGGTGTAAACAAACAACACCTTGTTATCGTGCATGCCCGCAAGCAGATGGTTGGGCTCAGTGTGAATGCTCTCTACAGTAGCAGCCTGTCCTGCTTTGATGCTAGTGGGCAGTTGGGCAATACACATTATACCTTTTATGTGTGCTGTGCTAACAGTTTAACACCAGGATGGCTTGAAGTGGGGACATGAAAAGGAACAAATAGGATTCCTAACCCCTAGGTTTCTTCAACCAAGGTAATGATGGTGTCATATCTTGACAAGGTATAAATCTGGATGAAACAATGTCTAACTTACTGAGCCAGAGGCAAAGACTTGGCTCGGCTGCAGACCACATTCTCTTTGTCTGAGTACAGGAGTCTCTTCTGATCATGTCGCTCTATTTTTCGGTCCAGCCTCATCCCTGGCCCCTCTCACTTGCTCAGGGCATGAATCCCCGCCTCAGAGGCCACTGCATGTCTCACTCGACATATTCTATTTCCAGCATGGGGAGGAAAGTTGTGCTTATTTCTGATTTACCCTTCTTTTCGCTCACAGCCTCTCATTCCCCACAGGCTTCATAGCATTGTGCACTGCAGATATACTTCCTCCCTCTCCACTATAGAGACCCAACTTCTATCTCCCAGGAGCATCACAGAAAGCACCTCAAAGTGTAGGGCCTCTGTAGTTGCTGAGCTGTTCTGAGCTGCTTGAGCAAACCAGTACCCTGGATAAAAGTAAGTGTTATTTCCCCATTTACCATAAAAGCAGTACCCTGCAATTGATCTCCTCTTGAGAGTGTTCCTATTCCACTCTGTTACTACATACAGGTGAATAGATTCTGGCAGCACTCTTTCAGCAAATTCAAACTCATACACGTAGTCTGCGAGTTTAAAAAATAAAAAATAAATAAGGAAAGGTTTTCATATTGATTTGCACAATTACACAGAATTGTAGTGTTTGTTACATGTAGGTTCTCAAAAGAATCATTGGTCAGAATGCAAATTGGCCATTTTATTCCATAATGTATTTTGACACGTCATGTATTTTATTTTATAGTGCTCTACTACACACACACTACGATTCTATCTCCCCCTTACACACACACACACAACCCTTTAGAATATACATATCAGCTATCATTTTACTGTGTGTGTGTGTGTGTGTGTGTGCGAATCCAGTCTTTGCCTGATCTGTAATAAAAGTGGCAGGTCTGATCTTCTAAAGGTCGTCCACGACATTGGAGCTCGGCTGCTTTGGGCTTGACGCATATTGGAGCTGACCGCTGCACTGTTGGTGAACACTATTTCCTTTGCCCACTCTCTCTATTTCTCTCTCTCTCTCTCTCTCTTTCTCTCCCTCTCTCTCACTCACTTCAGCACACACACACGCACAACCCCACACACACAAACAAACTAACACACGAACATGCACATAAGCATGCCTTAGGTATTTAGTGTTTCTGAAAAGGTCACTCTCCCTCACTCTCTCTTTACTGCTGACCAGCAGAGATGTGGGATGAAAGCTTTCATGATCCATGTGTGTGTGTGTGTGTGTGTGTGTGTGCGTGCGTGCTCTTGTATGTGGCAATGTCATCTGTGTCATTTTTATGGACAAACTCATTAAACTTAATCAAGGACAGGAACTGGGGAAGGGCAATATGTAGGAGTTATTTTCTATTTTCCATTCAGTGGTGATATATAAGTTTGTAAAACTTCACAATGAAGTCAATGAAAATAAATGGTAGAAAGATATTCTGTTCAGTACATTTAATGTAGAAAGAGTCTCTTTTGGGCAAATTCAGTCGTGTTATATTAATTTAATTGCCAATGAGTGCAGCATCTAAATGGGGAATGCAAGTGAATGAACTATTATCACCATTAGTGGCCTAAAAAGTAATTATTTTTGCTTACCTCCCTTTCCCGCTTGACCCATGCACTTACAGTTTCTATTTCTGTGGTGCATTTCAACAAGTACACTGCCAGAACCCTACTCAGCCAAATGAATGTAAAACGCACACTGTGGCTTAAGGCATTCTACTAATGTTAAGTAGCTTTTGTATCCACAGGGGGTTCCTAGTGCACAAAGTGTACTAATGTCAAAGAGATAAAATGGACCGGCTGGACTTCACCATGGCAACTGTTCTCATCAAGAATTACCCAGCATGCCCGCTGCCTGTTTGACTTTTTGCTCACCCCCGGAAGTTTGAATGATTACAAAGCTGCTTTATTATCGTTATACCGCCAGTTTTACTTTGATTTTCTTTAATTCCCTTAGAATTCAAACTTTGTCAAAAGTAATTTTGGGCGATGGCTTTTGTTTCTTGATATGGAGAAGGTACTCTCATTCTTCTCTTGTGCCATGATGAAGACTTGTCACTCCATCCTTATACCAGCCAAGAGGTCAAAGCAACCCTTACATCGCTCTGTCTGGAGAAGGGAGTGTGATAGAGAGAGGGCGGATTCTGGTTCATGGGGGGGTATGTAAATTGATCTTTCCCCCCTTGCTAGCCACTGCTGGTTCCAACCTGGGGAGTCAGCCAGCCAGCTGAGTCCCGTCCGTACATCTGCTCGCTGAGATGAGAGAGAGAGAGAGAGAGAGAGAGAGAGAGAGAGAGAGAGAGAGAGAGAGAGAGAGAGAGCCAAGATCACAGGAGGAAGTTTGGGCCCATAGAAGATATGTAATTCTAAGTGGGCAACCCCCCACCCCCAAGCACAGAATATGCCATTTTGTTTTTTGTCAAAGAATCACATTATTGATATAAAAGTTCCAACGTATCTACAGTATAGCTTTATTTCTGTTTCTCGCACCAGAAATGGTCATAACAGGGTTAGCAGTAGCACGACGTACTACATGTACAGTTGGCCTGTTTTCTAAACATTAATATCTCTACCTTGATTTCCAACAGTTTCAAACAATCACAACCACACAAGGCTACGTTTTTAAAAGCTAGGGAGCACTGTGTCTGTGAACATTTTCAGGCTCCCAACAATCACTGGCAAATAAAACTTAATTAAATTAAATTAAATTAAATTTTTTTAAATCAAGATAATTTTTTCACATCAATTATTAAAAAGGTATCTTTGGATTTTGCATTACATAGTAGAACCTCCTCATTTACTTACTGTACTAACAGCTTAGCACATACTAGTTCACACTACCTGCTGGCCATGTACTACTGCATGTTGGACACTCATGAGCATAACTGGCACCCAATAGGCATACACAACGGTCGATTATAGTATTAAATAAAATATTATACTTACATATACATATTTGCTTAGCAATGTAACCTTCAACTTTATGCATGTTTTTGTGAAACAACTTATAGAGAGATATGTTTTTAGTTCAAATATCAACAATGACTATACTGGCTTTAAGTATATGTAACTGCTGTGCACTTTGTTTTGCATCTTACTGCTCCTATTCGATCAATGCCAGTTCTCCCCTTTGTACAGGCCCCTAACATGCTTACTCACTCCCCTGGACTCCCTCTTTCTCATCCTCCTCCCGTCTATTCTTTCAAACCCAACAGGAGAGGTGGTGCCACGGAGAAAGCCACTCTTAACTTTTCCATCTCCTCTCTATTCATCTCTCCAGGTAACCACACCCTTGACGACAACCCTTCTTGCCTCTCTTCTGAGATCCATATGCTACAAAGAGCAGTCATGCTGCAAATACACACACAGGTCCCTGGCTAGCCTGAAGAGTAGTGCGGAATAGGAAAGGCCAAACTTTGTTTCATTATTGACATAATCCTAAAAGCTTGTGCCTGTGAAGCCAAATCAATTTCCCCCACCTTATCGTATTATTAAAAGCCGGCCTGAGGGCCAGGCAGACCCCATCTCAAAAGGAGAAACAGGAGGAGGAGAAACAAGGAGAAACAGGCACACACACACACACACGCACGCCTGTTTGTGCCCACATACTTCACATGGATGCGTTTGTACGCACAGATGAAGGCACACCGTCTCACGCACACATACATTACTTTATATGCTCACACAGCAGCAGATGCACACACACACACACACACACACTCACAAACACTTAACACACAGCGCTCCATCTGATAAAACATGTATCTAGTATGAATTTGATTTTCCAATACTGTCATTAAAAAGATGAGCCGGGTGGTGTTACGGCGGCCAGGGCTGCTAGAGAGGCAGACCCACTGTAATACCGGCCGACAGGAGTGGAGATAGAGACAATCACGGCTGCTATGAAAAGCACTTCATCACTGTCACGTTTGGGCAGAATTCAATTTGCAGATGTCGGACGCCCTCCCCCTCACAACCCCTCTCTCTATGTGCGCCTCATCTGGGTTGCGGGGAACATGCACACACGCGCACACACACGCACGCGCACACACACGCATGCACACACACGTGTTGACAAAGCTTGCGTTTGCTTTATTCTTTAATCTGCCTGTTACAGCGCAACGCCAAATGTCAGATAAAGATTCTGCTGTTATTGCTTGAAATGGCCACAGCAAAATAAAATAGAGATTGAAGAAGAAAGAGGCAGTGGAACAGAGATATCCTAAATCCTGTTTGGTCTATTTGTATGATCGATGTGGTCTCGTTGGTTGTTATCCATAAAATAAATAAATACTGCCTTTGTGCTAGTTTGCAAGGCATTTCAGTGGTATGATAGCGCACCTGTCTGTCTGTTTGTCTCTACCAGTCAGAAGTCTGTGTTACTTTTTAGCTACATTATAGTGGCGTGGCGATGTGATTACAATAACATACTTGTATTAATAACATCCTCTCGTGTTTTCCTTTAATCTCTCTAAGGTTGCGAGCATTAGGTTGTAAGAACAAAAGTGGTGTAAGAGTGTTAGTGTGTCAAATTTCCATTTTCTCAGTGTTGACCTCTAAAAAGCAACAGAGGGAAGTCGAAAGTCACCTCACCAGTCAGGAAATGCATTAGATACTCTCTGAAAAATAGTTCACCGCTGTAAAAGTCACCACACATTTGAGGTTGGCTTCATCTCCTCCTCTCCACTCTGCTGTGCAGGTCACTTTTCAACTCTGATGGGCTCCATTAATGATTTTGGAGGTCAGGCCCTTAGCCTCAGCCACAGCAGCTAGCTGGCTACTATTATCTACTTTAAAGCTGGCACAGAGGATAGCGTTCATAGTGTTGGTCATGTCCTCATCCTGAATGTCTTCATTTAGAATATTCTATAACTGTGTGGTCATACATCTGAACATAATTCTGATTTGTAGTCATTTGACTTTAGTGTGAAAAGTAATATCACTTCTGCCATGTTTGCATGCATGCGCCCACTCAGCCTGTCATGTGACCAACTAGAGGAGAATGTACTGTATAATCAATCCACTGTATAATCAAGAACCACAAGACATAACTCAGCATTGGTGTGCTTGTCGACGACTATTCAGGCCAGACACAACAATCGGAACCGAAGTATCATATTTGATAGCTGTTTGGGGAGATATCTATTAAAGCTAAACGGGATGCCGCATATTGCAATCGATCAGTGCTTCAACAAACAAGAGATACATTTTTACATATTTTCCATGCAGGTTGTTTGGGATAAAGGGGACATTGTTCATCATATATTGGGCCCCAATCAGTTAATAATAATATAATACCTAAAAGAAATTTAATTATTACCATAAATATTTAGTCTTGCAATCTGTGTACAGTCATTTGCAAAATGCAAGCGTAATGTCTATTGTTTGGATAATGAAAATGTTTGTCACTGTTTTTCAGAATCAGCTAAAAGCCTCTCTTCTGCAGTAATTTGTATGGTTTTAAAAATTACCTGTCAAGAATGGAAAAGGAGGCATGTTTATTTTCAAAAAGTTTTTATATTACTTATACCTCAGATTAAACATAGTATTGCATGATACACTGAAAATGTACGAATTCGTTTTATGTGTACTTTATTTTTACATTCTGTAAACGTGCTATGTGATGGACATGTCTTTCATTAAAAATTACAGCTATACTAGAGTGGAAAATAACAAAACTAGGTCAGGATGGAACTCCCCACTGTACTCATGTTACCAGCAGGCAGGAACCAGCTCTCCGAATTAAACACATTTTATTGTAATTGGGTTACATACGTGTAATTCTACAAGACAGACACATCACAAAACTAGAATAATATCACAAAAATCGCACACTCTGATAATTAAAGAGTAAAACATAATCTATTTACATGTTGCTATAGTTAAGATTGAGAAACTCTTTAAAATAGTACATTCCATCTTTGTCCTCTCTCTATATATAAAACAAAAGTACATTTAATTGTAATTACTTTGCAACTTTTCACTTGTTTTTCTAATACAGCTTCAGTGTGAAGAGAAAACTAGACATGAAAACTTTAATTCTGACATGTCTCCCAGTTTCGCCATTTATAAGTCCTTCAACCATGAAATCAACATATTGAGAAATGCTCATGTGATATAAATGATTTCACACAATAGATTGTTGTGTGAATTGATACAATAATGGTTGCCTGTGATGTATATGACCACTCTGGTTCTTACATTCAAATCAACACACATAATAGGTTGTGATTACGGCGGCCAAGATCCACAGCCACTGCAAATATTTCCTCTGAAGAATGGCACAATTGGAACCCCTTTACGGATAACACAAATAGAATCAATT
>JAODUH010030811.1:0-22685 GCA_027564835.1 Typhlichthys subterraneus
CTGTTTAAAGGGAGCCTTATTGTAGAGTGTGAAACGCATCAGTATTTACTAATGAGTTATTAATAAGTATAAATGGCAAAGGGGAGCCTTATTGTAAAATGTTAAACACATCACTATTTACTAATGAGTTATTAATATGTATAAATGGCTATTGGTAGGCTAATTTATTCTTGATATTCTTTGTTAATGAACTAAATAAGGAAGGTAACCGTCATCGTAGCTAGCTAGCATAATGTATTGCTATATGCTAGTTGCTAGCTACGATGACGGTTCACAGGCTACTGGTAACAGCCTATGTTCTGACAGACAGCAACAAAAACGATAACCACTAAATTAATTATAGCCTACCATAATGCATAATTGTATAGTATACATTACAGCAAGAGCTGGGCTAGCTGCCTTGATGTTAACAGATCTAGAGTAGATTTCTGCTGTTACATTTGACTGGCAGATTTGTGTTTGATGTAGGAAATCTAAATTATGACATTTTGCAATCTATAGTGAATGGCTCATTTTGTTTTGGCAGTTTTTCACAGATTCCTTCCAATTTTAATTCAAGTTATCAAAATGTTTGCCAAACTGCTAGAAACATGCTAAGAGTTTGCAGGCACACATAACTAGAAGCATTATGGAACTGAATTGTGCTCCTTTTAAACTGCATCTTATTCAGTCAACACGTAATGTCGGCTGTGCAAATTCTCTGTCCCTACAGGACGAACAGCATCCTCAGCAGAATGTACGGTACTCCTGCACCAGATGAACAGGAGAACACAAGCACAGGAGCACTCTAATGCACAAATTGCATGTTACCTTCTGCAACAATAGAAGTCAGTGGGATAAACGTGCCTCCAAAGACTAGAGAGGGCAAGGTAACAAGGTTGTTAACTTGTGGTGGACGATCAGATGAACAGCTGCTATGAGGGGATGTGCCATTGTGTAATGGTCAGATAATGAGACCAACAATCACACAGGGTGTTAGTCCATTCACCCTGTCTGTCTGTCTGTCTGCCTTGCAGACATAAGCTGTCTGTGAGATGAGACAGACAGACAGCCACCTGTACTGCAATACAGATAGAGATATGTAAAACTGTTTTCATGGCTTCAGTAGGTAATTTATTTTGGTTAGTGTATGGGCGTTTGAACACTACCATAAACTACAGTATCTGCTTATCCATGTCTCTAGGATAAACAAATATATTCAGTTTAGAAAACAAAATTGTTTGCCACCAGAGAACAAATGTCAAAGTGATTTGGATGCATGCTTTAACTGTAGTCTGATTTACTTTTGGGTTTTAATGTTATTTATTCCCTGGTTGCCATAGCTGAATTGGTTAACCACCAGAGCTGATTTGTACTGACTTGCAGAATCTGAATCTCACTAAACAAAAATGTGAAAGCATATAGATCCCAAATGGTTATAACTATCTGTCACTACAAATCTAGTCCAGTAATAGCCTAGTTAATTACAGTATATGCAGCATTTGCATATATATATTTAGACACAAGAAAGCACCCCTAGAGGCACTTTACACTAGGCACACTATGTCTTAATTATAAACACTGAAGAAAATGATCCTCATTTTAATTTCCCTAGGTCTCACTCAGCTGTACGACAACTGGTCTGTATGAACACTGCCTAAGTGCTTATTCATACTGTTGACTGTTGTATGCTCTGCTACCCTGTTTATTTCCTCTTTCTTCCTCTCCAGGTATTCTTAGTTGGCACATTTGGATGGCACACAACCTCCCTGGATAACCACAGGAGGTACAGTAAGATATCATCATTGTTTGCAACTCGCCTGTTAATTTCAAAGAAGAGTTTGAATTCCTTCTTTAGTTATTTACGCCTCCCCATTCAAAGTCATAGTGTGCTCCATCAGAAGGTCCACCCCACACATGGACTCTCAATGAGAAAGCTAGGATTTTGTTGTTTTCTGTGGTCTCCACCTCTTTGTTTGTGTTCCTAGTTATGGAGTCTGGGCTGTGTAGAAGTACCTGATATTTCTTTCAGTGCAGGAGCTGTTTGGGGATTTTGACAAAATGTGTATTAGCTTACAATTATTTACTATACCTTTTAACAATGTATTGAAATTAAGCTACCTTTCTTTCACAGTATTGTATGTCTACTTGTGTTTGGGTCAATTATTTTTCACCAATTTGGTGTAATTGCTGTATTTTTAATTAGCAATGTAATATTACATTGGTTCTATTATGTGTGTTCTAACAATCCACCTCATACATTGTTAAACAACATACCTTTCCATTAATTTAAGCATAATAAGCTTTTCAAATTTGCAATACAAAGCAGTTATCACATAAACATGTTTCCAAAACAGAAACATGCCATTCATACTGTAAGCAGAGCTATTATCACCTGGTTATTTTGTAACATCTGTCTACCAATATAGCAATGAAGGCACATACATTTACACATCATACAGTAAATTGTGTTTGTCCTTTGCTAGAGGGCTTAGAATCCACAGGCAATATGGAGCCAATATGGTTCTATGTCTGGCTCAAGGACATTTCAATCGTTACGAACATGTTGTCTGTTCTGTTGTGGATTGTGGATTGTAGTACCAGACAGCTCATTCTTCCTACAAACCCACTTCCAGGGTTTGAAAAAAAAGTACTGTGTAAGGTAAATGTTCATAAGGTGATATGTCAGACATCATGCACAGCTATTACTCATGTACCCTGAGTGAACGCACCATTTGAAAGCTTTGAATGTTGAATTAGTTTCCTACAGAGTAGTGGATTGAGCGTTGTGTTAAGCATATTCCGCAGAGACAATTGTCCATGCTGACTCAATGGCTTCCCACAGTTGTGTTGACTTGGTCTTGGATTTCACCAATAGATGTTCAATTGGATTGAGATCTGGTAACAACCTCGGGATAGCAAGGACATTGACATATGAATAAACAACTACAGTACCATGAGGGAATGCACCTGGGTGAAGAAGACATTCAGTACAGATGGCATTAACACCTTTTAACAAGTGATTTAATATGTGCCATCATCACCCAGCTGGTTCCATCCAGCATATTCTGAGGGTTATTTTTGCGCTCGTCCTCACATCAGTGAAAAACACAGGAATTATTTGTCCAGCAGGCAATATGTATGTCCCTCAGCCCACTGCTATTTTGCTGAATGTGAAAGTATGTCCATCTTTGTTATATTGACAATCCCCCATTCACTTATGGTCTTTCAGCGCCAATGTTGTACTGGACTACAATAAGAGTCCTTTTTTCCTTTCAACACAAATCATTCAATTGGGAGTGCGACCTGGGTCAACGAATGACATTTTTGTATTGTATTTACAAGGTTTCCACTTAATATAATCAAAACACTACGTAGTCTTTAAATTAAAATGCCATAATTGCACTGTATGTGCCATGTTCAGACCATGAATGTATTGTACAAAATAATGTAAAAATAACAACTTGCACGTCTTCACACTATACTGTACTGTAATCCAAAAATCCTGTTTCAGACCTTTATAGGATGCTCCTCCTAATCTGTCTCAGTCCCTTCATCTACAGACACAGTATTTCATGTGGTATTTAACTTCTGTTAAGCACTTCGACTCTGATCTTTCATAAAACAATATTAAAGGTACTCTGTCAAATTCATCAAATATTTCCTTATGGTCTGGTAGCTTCACATTCGCTGCTTGATGAAAACATTTGCATGTGTTTCTACACAGCCATGGGTCTGTAAATACAAATACAAACAAAGTGGTGCAGCCTGCACCACACACCACTATTTCAGCCTTGGCAATGTGTTTCCAATGTGTGGGGCAGAGCTTCTCAGGCAGGACACTGAAAGGAGAGGTGTTTTTGTTTTGACTGAGTTCAAATATCAAGAAGCTTTCTCAAGAATTATTTGCTGTGCCATTAAAGCTAAAGTCAGCCATTGCAAGCTATGTAAGCTAATACACTTTTTGTCAAATTCAACAAATATCTCCTCACATTTCACTAGCTTCTATCCCTGGCTCTGTAAATAGTAAAAGAAAGTGGTCAACACCGCTCATATCAACAAAGCCGTAGCACTATGCTTGCTTCACAATGCATTTCGACGTGTGATCTACCGCCGCGGAGGACCATGGAGAGATACGGTTTTGATTTGAGCTCGACGTTAGCAAGAATGACTGGCCATATAGTGCTTTCAAGTAACTGTTCAGTTATGTAAGTAGTAGATTTTGACTTTGGAATCCAGTAGTTCAAAATAGTGTACAGTGTGTAGCTTGTCATGAGTTTGGTAAATGTAATTGTTCAACAGAGAAGGGAGCACAGACCTGTTTGGACTAAGATAAAATACAGTAGGCCTACATTTCTAGATATATTGAAAGATTGTACATCTGATGATGTGAAGATTTATGGTTATTAATTAATGTATTGCTTGGGACAGGCCAGTGATCATGATTTAGAAAACCCCACGATTGTACTGTATTATGTAGGGAGGACTGGGTATGGTTGTAACATGGGGAGAGTTGTAACACCACCAATTCCACCACTTAGGGATAAGATAGGAGTCATGTGATCATTTCAGTATATGTATATATACTATATATATATATATATACAGTACTTGCTCCCCGATACTGCATGGAAGCTGTCAAGGCTGGAAACAGAAACATTCTGAATATATAGAGAAAAAACAGATTTTGAGGTAAAAAAGTAAAGTATTTGACATGGAATATATTTTTGTTTAGTATGTATATCATTGCAGATAGAATTGTATGACTTATATTAGATTAAAATGCAGTTTCAGGTAGGTTCATGCAGGTAATATGTGATACATTGTTCCCCTGCTAATATCAAACCACTATGGCAATACAGCTAGCTAAACAATGGCTGACAGGGGTGCGGTCATTGTAACACTTGTGTTACAACTATCCCCAACTAAGAACGGATTGATTTGAATATTTATACAAAATGCCTAGGCAGTGGAAAAGAAAGACTAACAGATGTGAATATGTTTAAATAGGCATCTGATGAGGTCACATAGAAGGGCAAGTCTGAGGATTCTGACACCTCAGATGAGGAAAACTCAAAGCCAAAGGAGGTCTGGGTCAAATGTGTCCAATGCTCTCTGGGCCCACCAAGCCTGCACTCCAGGGTTAACAGTATTCATTTGTCAGCATTGGACTCTGATTAGGAATATACACACATTGGTGCACACGCGCACAAGCACACACACATACACACACATTAATCAGAGAGTCTGTTACAGACAGACATTGCACTTTTATGTAATAAAACCAACTTATTTTTGAAGCATATATGGTGTGGCATCCATTTTTTCTTCTTGTGTGTAATTGTTTCAACTTACCCCAGCATGTGTTACAACCTACCCCATTACTGTGGTAGGTTGTAACACATGCTGCTGTTTGACATTTGACATCAACTCGCGTGGTCTGTGATATTCTTTTAGAGGAATGAATTGGTGCCATTTGTAGTAAACAAATATTGGTACTTTGTATAAAGGTTTGAGAACCATTAAAACCATACCCGGACTCACATACACTCTCCTGTGACAGACTGTTCTTAAACTATCCATGTACTCTAACTCTTACAGTATGCGGCCAGTTAATGGCCATCAGTGAGGAAATGCATTATCAAAACTGTGAATTCTGCCTTGCACCATGCTGTTCAGCAGCATTCATTTGCTGTTTGACAGCTCAGCTGGGATTGTCTTTCATCTCATTTAATGTCGCTGTTCCCATGGCAGTTGCCTAAATAATTCCTTCTCTTTGTACTTTATTTATGCATCGGTGCCACCCTTGACTCACTCCAGCTGTGTGAAGGTTAAAAAAAACAAAACCTTCCAAGGTTGAGTGTTGGTTAAAACAGCAATTATACAGTTCAATGTCCAGGAACATTTATGTCCACTCCCAGCCACTTTGACCCTCACCTCCTTATCTACAACAAACACCCTCCCCCCACACGCACCCCGATGGTGGCTCCTCACTAGGCTCTGCCATGCAGGCAGCGTGTGCCAGCGTCACATCCATTCTTGGCATCGGGCATTGGGCTCGTGCCTGTCTTCCCGACTCCAACAGTAGAGGTGGGCATTAGTCGTGAGCCACAGGCCAGAGCCCGGTGAGTCCAGACAGCAGAACGAGAGCACCATCCATTCAGCGCCACACAGGCTCGCCCTCCATTTTCTTCAGCCCCGTGTGACACCCTTGGAGAGTCCCATATTTCCTTCCTGTGTGGTGGAGCACTGTAAATGGAGGCATTGGATTTCACTAGTTACATCATCTACTCTTGCAGCCAGACGTCCCCCTTTACAAACCCCCTCTGTTCTTCAGATCCACGTCGCTCCCGCGACGACTTCTCCCATTTCTATTACCTCTGCTCCCACCCCCACCGCGGTTCTGACACGGAGCAGACGAAGTGGGGAGCGGAGAGCCCCCGTTTAAAGCAGACAGCGAGCGAGGGTGCAGCCAGTGCATCGGGCTCGCACAACATTTCCCTCCATCTCTTTTTTTATACCCTTCCCCGGCTCGCGGTGCTTCTCCTTCTCCCAGAGCAGCTCCTCCACCTCGCTTATCAGCCACCCCCCACACTCTCTCTCTCTCTCTCTCTCTCTCTCAGTCTCTCTCTCTCTCGCTTGCTCTCCCGTTCTCTCGCTTGCTGTCACTCTCTCTCTCCCCACCACTCTTCTGTGTCGGTTAGGTGCAGCATGTATGTGAGCGAGTGCGAGCCGGCGGAGCCGCCTGTATGTTTACATGTCAGCCTATCAGCGTTGCCGAATTTAGCGCATCTGGAGAGGACGGCGGCATTCGCCAAATGCCCCTCACACAGGGACACGCGTCGCTTTACGTTCCTTTTTGTTTTGTTTTTTTTGTTCACCCCCCACCCTATCTGAGTCCTTGCTTTTTGGTGCCCGTAATCCCTGTCTCCGAGCTTTCTGAGGCGTTCTGAAAATCCTTGGCAACATGGAGCTGCCCGAATTAGAATTCTCTGCATGACGGTCCTGGTAAGTGTTCTGTGTCTATGGTGGGCTTTGAGCACTGAAACAGCTTGGTTCAGATTTATTATGGTGCAGTGGTGGGCCACGGAATCGCCTGGGAGGAAATGAATGCCTGGACTGAGAGATGGATGAGAAATAGATGGAATAGAAAACATCTTCTTTACTGTGGCTCTCTTCATGTCTTATTTGTGCTTTGTCATCCAGCATCAAGACACTCACATGGATCTTGTTAGGGGCTATGTAGGCTATAGGCGTGTAGGCTTCTGTGTATGGAACACACACACACACGCACGCGTTTGTGCATGTGAGAGAGAGACTGAATTCATCTCTATGCAAATGTGCTGGTGTTCTGTGTTTTTTGTTTCTGTGCGGTATAGGGTGCTTGTGTTTGTGTTTGTGAGTGCTTTGCCAAGACCGTTGCTTCCCCTGCTATTACTTTATTAGTCTTCATACCAACGTGAACATCAATAAGCCTTACCTCAGTCCTATCTGCCACGCTGAGGTGTACAGTATCTGTAAGGGCATTTTCGATTAAGCTGCATCTGCTGTGTTTCCACAGAGGATGAGATATACTATACTGTAGGTGTTTTAGTTGCCACAGGTGGATAGGGACAGGGGCTGGGGTGTCTTTTTTAAATGTATTGTCATATAAGTGGGTCAAACAACGGATGTCTTATCGTTGTTGCCGAAGATGTTTGCGTCTTCAGTAGTGTCTGCAGTGCTCAGGCAGCTATAAGGGACTGTTCCTCCCTTTACTCTATAAACAGTGCAGAACAACTGCTGCAAACCATACACACTCACACCTACTGTAAGTGTCTGCTCTCCATAATGAAGGTTTGGGAGCAGGACAAAGGTTTTAATTGGGCTACAGTACTCTGGTCCTTCTGACTGCTATAGGGAATTATATAGGGGTGTGTTATGTAAGTGTGTGTTCTCTCTCTCTCTCTCTTCCTCCCTTATCCTCTCTCTCTCTCTGTTAACCACTCAGGTCCGTAGATGAATGAGCAAGTTTCAATAGGTTGGAATTATCCTACTGTATGTAATGTTCAGTGCATGTTTATTACTCGCACTCGTGCTTATACTTAGTGATCGGGTGAGGAACTGAAATCACCAGTTACCTGGCAACAGTTCTCTCAAGGTGGTCTCAGTCCACAAACTGTCATTATATCTGTCCCCCTTAAGCATACCAAACCATAGGACGAAAGCGGGAGAACTGTCTTTTATTTACTGCAGCACATACAACAGTTTGGACTTCCATAAACTGCTTAATGAGCAGAATGTATTGTACTTTAAGAATTGCCATTGATTTTTGTCTTTATGCTAAGGTATGAGCTTTCTTTTGGGAAGGCATTTCACCTTAATTACCCAGGTAGGAATAAATGCAGCAATCTCTAAGTTTACTTATGCTTTGGCTCACTGCGTTAAATATTTTAGATTGAATAGCATCATAACACATGAGACCAATTTAAAACATCTTCTCCCTCTCAAATTGTTTCAGGATGTATCTTGACAATATCTGACATGTGACAGCTACACAAACACCAGTGGCCTGAAGGTCAATAGGACAGGAAAACTTAACAACAACAAGGCTCTTCCTCTCTTAAAGTTCAACGTTGAAGTGCTTGTGAAGATGTTCTATGACATTGCATAGGTCAGAATTATTGCCCATGAGTGCAATATGAATGAAACATCCCAATTTGTTATTTAACACGTTATATCTTGGCTGTGGAAGAGCATGTGGGATATTTGCTGTCATTTCATGCATGCAGATGTGTAGATTCAGTATGCAGCCACATTTGTTTCTAAAAGAATATATAAAAGCATATGACGGAGAGTTCCAGTAGTTAATGTCCATTTTGAATTAGAGTATTTTCATTAGTTATAGTGTATTTATTTATTTGGTTGTATTTATAGGAGCAGTCCTGATGTCCCACTGTGTATGACACCAACTCTAATCCTTGTAATGACATTTCCATGTCACGGCTGACCATTCACTCACCTGCTAGTTTGGGCATATGTCATAATCTGACATCAGGCACTTAGCATTTTAGACCAAATTTACTGTAAAACCTCTTAACAGCTTCTTAAAGCAGTATTGTCCATTTAAGAGGCGTGAACATCTTAAATTATTAAATGTTTATGGTAATGGTCTCTTTAAACTGTGAAACACCTGACTGGCACATTCTGTCTGTACTGTACATCTTTATTGTCATCCCCAAATGATTTGGATAATAAGGCAACATTACATTTAAACAAATGACAATTGATATTCTGTTCAGTATTCAGTATACGTTTAGCAGACATAATATTACATTTGCATTCAGTACTATCTCAACACATCGCTGATTAAGCAAATCACTAGAGATGCCGTCTTAAAATTGTGTTTTACTTTGCGTTGCCCTCTGAACAAGCCTCAGTTGCTTGTTGCAGAGGCATGGATTCAGCAAGATTATAAAAAGTGTTCCACTGGGATTCAGCCCTATGCTGAGTTCCATGCCACTAGCAGTTGTGTTGACTGGTAACCGATCTCTACTCCAAATAGCGTGTTCCATCTTATCCCACAGATGTTCAATTGGATTGGGATCTGGTGACTGGGCAGGTCAGGGCATTAGGCAGAGCCACTTAAGGACAGGCTCAGCCTGGTGAAATGGGGCATTATCATGTTGGGAAAATCAAAACCAAATCAATTTACAAATGAACACTCTGCTGCCATAAATGGAGGTGCCTGATTGGCAGTGATATACAGATCTATGACTTTTGACACATTCTTTTGTTATTGCCAAGGGGCCCGGTGTGTCCCATGAAATCGAACCCCACCCAATCACAGCATCTTCACCAGCCGTGTGATGGATGCACTGCTTTTTCTCCATCGCCTAGTCTACAATCAATCTGAGTCAGCTACAGCTAGGATATACCAGAGCAGGCAACATTGTTTACCATGTCACCAGCCATTCAAACAGTAATATATTATCATCCCTTATCGACAAGAGTTCGGTTTCTTGGCCAATTTTGAATTAAGCCTTTATGTATTTAGATGCCATACCATATTTATATCAAAGTAAGCAGGCACTTCTTTGATCTCATACACTAATGTGCTGGACTGTCAGTACATATTGTAGGATAAATCCTTCAATGAGCAAGCATACTGTTGGCTGAATGTGTTATGGATGGTGGATGAATCCACAGCTTGAGTGTGAATACAGTATGAAATCCATATCTGAATTGATTTCCGTTTAAATAACAGCCAGATTGCATGCTGGTTTCGCAGGTAAGATCTACCTAGGGAGCATAGATTTCACCTATAGACACCTCATCAGTGAACAACGGGAATCCCTAATGTATTGTAGCCGCATTGTGTATAGAGCATGAAAGAAATGGTTAGTTATAATTGAAGGTGCGCTGCTTCTCATTTTTATTCTCAAGAGGGTCGTTCCATTGACAGATTCATAACATACATTAATGTAATGTAAATTTATATTAGTAAATATTCTGTTTATACTAGGACGTGTGTATTATGGCCATGGCAGGTAAAAACAAGTTATGGATCTGAGGGAGTGGTGGTAATATTAAGATATTAAAGTATATTTATGAGAAAAAAACTGATATTCTTCTATCTCATAAAATGTTACATTGGTATTGATCTACAATGGCTTTAATATGCCATCATATTATACAATTGTGTTTGTTGTCTTTCTGCACATCATGCCCTGGTGTGTTTTAAAGGTAACGTTTTATGTTTTACCAATTTTAATGAAGGACCTCATTACAGCATGGATGTAATTTTGTGTATATTTAACCAGATGGAGAGAAACAGTGGATCCCTATAAAACACACACACACTGTTGGTGTGCTTTGTGTGCATTTAAGCAGGGTGGGGTATGTCTTAGCTACTAGTATATCACAATACCTTGACGGTGGAGACGTTATACTACTTATCAAACGATATGATGATAATAGATTTCACACACTATAGTGCTTTGAGTAAAAAAAGGCCTCATCTGCCGTGCTGAGCTTGGGATTGCACACTCTGCTCTCTCCTGGTTTGACTCCTATCAAGTCCTCTGGAATGGAGCAATGTTAAAACCCTGCCCATTAACACAGGGGTCCCTCCCAAGGATCTGTGTTGGGAACCCTACTCGTCTCATGTATACTAGAGGTCTCAACCCTGTAATTTCTTCTCGTGGATTCTCCCATCACTGCTATGCCGATGACACCCAACTCCACCTTTCCTATCCTCCATCTGACACACAGATCTCAGCTCAGATCTCTGAATGTCTCGCTGACACAAGTGCCCGGATGTCTAACCATCACCTCAAACTCACTCGACAAAGACATTACAGAATGTTCAAAACACCACAGCCTGCTGGTATTTAACCAATCCAAGTTCCCTCATGTAACCCCCCCCTCTTCCGAGAACTTCACTACCTCAACTAGCAACCTATCCACCTCCTAGCACTCATTCCTATCTCAAGTTTTATTGTTTAGGCCATCAGCAACTTTTATGATTTAATAACTGGCATGGTAGTCATGGTGATAAGATGACCAATATATTGTTAGCGAACAATTACTGGTGTACGACCTGGTCACACTATTGACAAATGTACTGTACTAAATGTAAGTCGTTTTGGATAAAAGTGTGTGCTGAATGCCGTAAATGTAGAGTTGTTCCGTCTGTGTTATACATCACGCTGTTCTTGATGGTGAGGGTGCACATCGCCTATACTTTGAGTAAACCTTTTAATTATGTCGGAAAAGAAGTGTGTGCCACATTCTAGTTCAATTTATTTGCCTTATATTGATAATTGTAGTCCATCTTGTTTAGGTAAACTTTTAAAACCAAGGCAAATCAGAAAATAATGGTCCATTTGTGATGTCCTGAAAAGAAGACATTAACAGCCATGCACCTTGCAGCATTACATTACAGATGTTTTTGCTGAAATAGGGGACCTTCTGGAATTGCGGTGTTGCCACATAATGGCTCATTATTGTCCCCTCAGAAAGGAAGGGGTGAAGATGATTATGATCGTGATCACGTGTTCCCCGCATGTCTCCTGGAGGCTGGGGAACAGACACGGGCAGATCAGTCACTGGATACTCACATTTGCCTTCTACAAATGCATTCAGAAGGTCACAGTGCTACTCCTTTGCAGTAGCCCTTCTCATTTAATCATACCAGCTTTATGCAATATATATGAGAGAGGCAGGAGGAGGAAGAAGGATTGTTCTTACTCTTACTCTTAAACGACTTCAAGTGCTGGCATATAACCTGTAGAAACATTACAGTTCTAAACGGCCAAAGCAACTATAAATAAATAAGTATAGCATTTTAAATAGAGAGAAGCTAGAAGTTTACCTTTTTATTTAGAGGATTGATGTATAACTTCAGGGTTCAACGTTAAACCTGTGGATTTTCCGGCATGTTATTCTCCCCCGGTGCTGAAGCGTCAGGGCCTGCATGCCAGTTTATCCTTCATGTGTGACATCTCAGGGGCCACTGGTGCTTTCTGACAGAACCTAAGGGACTGCTGTTACTGCTCCTCTATTTCCACATGTTAGAAATCCCACTGGCTGATCGAGGGAGGAAGGCTGCTACTACAGATCAAAGTTCGAGCATTTTCCAAGCTCTGGTTGCTACACCACAATTTTATTTGATATGAAACTTGATCCACATTAGGAGCTATGCTTGCTCTAGTTTTTTGCTCCAATATATATTATGGATTTTCTGCCATTTTGAATTTATTGAAATATATTTGCAAAAAAAAAATGCCCGAACCTCTTTACAATCTGCATGCAGGCACACTGTATGCACAAGAATACAGTACTATACCGTACCATGGGCGTGAATTTCATTTAAACATTGGGGGGTGGGGGGGGCATATAAACTAGGGGTCCTCCCCCAGAAAATGTTGAGAATCAAACATTACATTTTTTGTAATTATTGTATTAACACCTGGACTTCAATAGCTCACATGCTCATGTTCAAAACCTTCTGTATATTCAAAACAAATGTGTTTTGGGATGGTCTGGGCTTAAATTGCTGACTTAAAACAATAAGTCTACAACACATTGTGGCAACATTTTGAACATAACCTATTCTACTACCACCGGGCAGCCCCAGCGCATCTCATGAGGGGGACACATCCCCTGCAATGTACTGTACAGCACTGGGCACAATATGTTCATTGAGGGCAACGTGGACCATTACTTGATGGATGTCTTTACTATTTAGCTATTGCAGGTCCAATACAATGGTGGTGCAGATTAATTTGGATTGCCAGAATGGCTGTGATGAATGGTTCTGATGGTGTTATAGACTGAAGGGAAAGGGAATGCTATCCATAACCTTCAGTAGCTTGTCAGAGCATCTATATCACTTTACATCCATGCTGTAGGATAATAGTAAACCCCACCACCACCATTGGCTATTGGTAAATGAACGACATTGTTTTTTTGCTGTGTTTACTGTGCTTTCATGGAGCAGGGTTCTCAGCTCTAATTGCCTGCTGATTAGAATAGAATATCTGGTCAATTAGTTTATGAAATGGAAAAGAGAAGAATTGCAAAGCTCATTGCAGTAAATTAACCAGTTGATTTGATTAACCCACTGCATATGAATGAGTATTGATATGAAAGCAGAATCCGAAAGAGAATTAGTATTATTAAAAGGGTGATTTACTATGAACATCTCACAAAATTTCTAATTTTGCTGTTGACAAAGGGCAGTAAGAAGCTTGTCCGGTGTAAAATTGACTTTGCGACTGAATTTAAACCGTCTTCTATTCCATGCTAAAACCAGATTCCCCCAATGAGGAGTAGGGATAATGGTTCTATAATTTCCATCTTAAGCTGCTGGGAGCAGTGACTTACAGTAATGGGTCTCTGTGAAAAAAATGAGCATCTCTTATAGAATTACTGCTGGATACTGTAGAATAGATGTGCTCACTTGCTTTTGGCTGCAGCTGTTTGGTCACAGTGAGAACATAATAACTAGGCTGTGATGTGATTTTAATGCTTGTCTCACCTGCACGCTCTCATGCTGCACACTCTGCAACACACGGCGCCTCTCATTGGCTTTAGTGTGTGTGTGTGTGTGTGTGTGTTCTGTGGATGATATCTGATCATCTCACAGCACAGAATCCGGGCCGTTTGGCAGTGATAAATATCAAACATGTTTGATCTTCCTGGAGCAACCCCCCGATTGGGAGGCTCAAATTCTGGTCTGCAGCCCTTCCACACTACAGGATTATCTTTGCAGCCAACCCGGTTCAAGCCTGAAATCGTGCAGTCAACCTCATCTAAGCTGAGAAATTGGCTAAATGTTGTAGTCTTGTTGTGTATTCCAGGCCAGGTCCTTACATTTTCACTCAGTCAATAGGTGCATTAACATTTTGTAGGTTATGAAGGGAAAACAATGTTTCGAGATTCAGGAGTTATAGGCAAAAAAGTTACCGCCACCACGGTTGGAAATCCATTCAGAAACAAATGCTTAACTTTAACGTCATCGCGTTTAGCCACTGATCACTGATTGGTCCGCCCTTCAGAGTGGCTGTAAATGTTCATGTGAGCAGGGTTTTCACACTTAATCTATGTGAAAATGTACTGTAGCTGAGAGCAATTGTCAGGCAGAGCCAGGCTAGCAATAGACTCCCATGACATAATAATAATAATAATAATAATAATATATTAAAACACAATAGGGGCCTTTGTTTCAGGCTTGGCCCTAGAAGATATTCTATGGCCAACTCGCATGTCACCTTTTGTCTGCATCAGCCAATATGTATCCCATGCCAGGATTGACTGGGGCCTCTCCTGAAAATATACATTAGGATAAAAGGGATGAAATAATCCAACCAATTTTCATATTTCTCCCAACTAATTATTTGTGACCAAATCCAATTGAGTATACAGTTCTGGAAATCTCAATGTTGAAACTCCATAGGTAAATAATGGAAACAAAGAGCACCATTTGAAAATTGTCCCTCAAAATGTACCTTTTTGATATCTGAAACATCAGTGGTGTAAATATATCCCAGGACGTGGTCATTTCTGGCTGTGATGAGAGGTAAAATTGTTATGCTTCCAGGTTAATGCCGCAAATGTATGTGGTCTCCACAGACAGAAGTGAAATATGGCAAAATCTCTGAAAATACATAACAAGACATCAAAAATATGAGGTTTAATTAAGATATAATTTGGAGGTGATGGCCTGTAGCCTATATATGTTTGGTCAATCTATCTTAAAGCAGGCAAACCGTATTCATATTTGCCTTTTGATTATTTCTTTTTGGTTTTATTCCACTGATTTGGTTGTTTTGTTGTAGTATAATTGGTCAAATATAATCTACAATGTTTTCCATTTTTATTTGTCATTCCATTATGAAATTGTGTTTGTTTTTGGTACCAGCAGGCTACATGAACTAGCTAACTGGCATGTCACATGACCAATTAAATGTCAGTCATCTTGCCATTCACGTCATGTGCATGACGGGGTTGTCTAACCGAAAATACACAAGCTTGCAAGCATGACAGTGTGTCGGAATAATTTTTTCCCACACACGGCTGTGCCAACACCTTTGCCACATGCCTCAGCAGGCACGAGGTGTGATACCGTTGTACATGTCACTGTTCTGCATCAAATCCCCACAAGAACCTGACCACTTGGTGCAGTAGCACAATGTCCACTCACTGTGTTAGGGTATGGAATCTGTCTATCAGTGTCACTCTCTCACAGGAATGCATTTTACCCTGGCTGGGGCAGTATCTTCCTCTCTGGAAATCAGACTGCCTTCATTCAGACAGCATATCATTTAAACTGCAGGTTGTGTCTGCTGCCAGATAAAGATCATGTGTTCAAGCCCCGGAGTTGGCCTGTTAGACGCATCATTGAGCAACATGCTAACCCCTATCTGCTCCGTGTAA
This sequence comes from Typhlichthys subterraneus, assembly GCA_027564835.1. Classification (NCBI taxonomy): domain Eukaryota; kingdom Metazoa; phylum Chordata; class Actinopteri; order Percopsiformes; family Amblyopsidae; genus Typhlichthys; species Typhlichthys subterraneus. Next base: position 15,901 of record JAODUH010030811.1, read on the forward strand.
TACTTAGAAACTCATAGTAAGTGTTTGATGACTTGTCTAAAATGTATTTATTGAAATTGTAGCATTTCAGTGACAGTCCTGCTGAAATTATTTTTGGGGGACGTAAGATTGTCCTTGAAAACCAATCTTGCATGGATAATTCCATCAATACCATGAACACTGAAGCTGTACCTTTTAGCCCGTCTTTTAAAACAGCCCAATGCCACACCTGCTTGAGCAGTTATAGTAGAGTTGAACATTTCCTCTGTAGAATCAGCTAGCTACCACTTTTCCAGGTAGAAGTATGAGATAGAGCTGTTACGTGAGCCTGCTCACTGCATTGAGGGACCTATAATTCTTCACTGGCAGCATGGCATTGCTAAGAACCAGAGATCACATTTTCATCAGCATTTCTATGGCACTTCTTGACCTTGTGGGCTGTCTGAGTGTGCAAGCAAACATAAATGATAATTTCTCTACAGGGATCAATACTGACTACAGTATTTTACAATAAACATCTACCCTGGCAGCCTGGAATTGTCTGAATGCTGTTCCATGGAGGCCAGGCGGCCCTTTTTTCCATTACATTAATCCCAACAATCTTGGGATTCATGCAACCAATTTTACTGTACAGTTGATATTTACAGTAGGTCTATAGGATATGTTACAGTACATTTGATTTCTTCTTGCAATCCCCTCAACATTCACACAAGTTAGGGAGGGAACCATAGAAATATGTAAACCTTTTGATCAGGTTCCATATAGTATTGTCTCTATTTTATGGGAAGGATTCTTTTCGCTACGCATGTTGTGTGAGTGACACCCCGTGATAGTTAACACAGGCAAAATATTATTTACTCACAGAGCTCAGCTGTTGCTTTAGTCAATCAATAGTCAGTATGACTATAAACTGCGTGTGCTACCTTTGTCACTATATGCCAGGCAGTGGTAACAGGTGCTCTCGTTAGCAGATGTGGCTTCAGTAGTGTCACATTCATATGCACATTGCAACAACACGGCACAAACGCGTGAACATATTGGCAGCATCAGGCTACATCCTACTGAAATGATATGAAGACATTCAAAGTAAAGTGGACAAATTATAATATTTACATTTAAATTTACAGCTTTTGGTAGACGCTTTTATCTACAGCGACTTATATTTTAGTACATTAAGTAGCACATTTGTCAATAGTTGGACAGGTTTTTATTACAAATTATAAGCAACCAATATTATATCAGAATAGTACAGCATTTTGTCATCATGTCTACCATGTGTCTAACATATATCATTCAATCATCAAGCAAATGGCCTGAAAAATAAAGTGTTTAATACTAAAGTGCTAAATACATAAGAGCTGAACAGGATTTACATATATATGTTTTATTAAAAAATAACAATTAATAATTTTCCTCTTTTCAGCAAAAGAGATCACAATACTGTATGCGTAGTCCGGTGAGAAAAAAGCAACAATGACAACAAGAGACAATATCCATTATTTTCTCAAGGTCATTTCTATGAAAAGGAATGCAAGAACATAAGCATAGGAGGCAAATCCAGCACTGCAATTTTAGAGGTACACTTCCAAAGTCAGCATGCACTGTGGATATTCATGCCATGATACTTTAGTAAGAATATCTACGAACATTATTTTTAAAATCTATTAGCAGTGACATTGGTGGCACTTATTAATGCCATTACAAAATGCCAGGAGACCAATGTCTCGTTTAAAACAATTTGAAAATTATACAGGTTTACGGTAATTGTGAACTTATGTTTTGTTTGTTGTTTGTGCTTTGAATCCATTGAACTGTAAAATTAGTTATTTAAAAAAGGAAGAAAAGGCACAATACACATTCAATAATAATTCACAAACTATAATTACTAAGAGGCATAAATGAGTGGGAGGCCACAAAAAAGAATGTTCTGGATGTTTAGACAGCCATCTTTTCACAATACCCAGACAGACACAGTGGAATACTGCATAGCAAACAGCATATTTTAGGAAATGGAAGAAAAAGTTAATAACCACCCAATATGCCTCTATCCCATGCTCATAAGGCATATTCTTTTATGCAATACAAGAAGCATCATCTTCAACATTGTGACATACAACCTAAGAGGCCGGTACAAACCATTATAGTCAAGAAGTCTAATCTTGAATAATTGTGTTTTGAATGGGCTGCTTGATGGGGCTACTGTCTGTGCCTGTAGCATAGCCAGAAAAAAGACTTTGGTTGTGCCTCTGCAAAACTTGGTGTGCCACATCAAACACCACTAGTCCATTCTTTTGCTATTTTCAATGCCAGCGTGCGATCATTATTTACTACTAGACCACTAAACTAAAGTAAACATAGGCCTAGGCCTACAAGAATCACATCACCTCAGTGAAGTTGCGCGACGTAGACTACATTTTTAAATGTGGATATGGATGTTGATTGATGAAAATCAAAGATAACTGGGAAAGAATCTATACTAACACAGCATACCGCATACGAAACTTTGTTGACATTGACCAACTTGCAAGTTGACATCTTCAAATGGCAAAACGACGCAGCATATCCTTAAATCAATAAATTATTTAAGACTCTACCTTCAGTATTTGTAGGTTTCCTTTAAAACCCTAGCGATAATGGTTGCTCTGTTGTTGGATTTGATCATGTCGACTGTTGAAAATAGGACCACAGGACAGCTTGTAACAAGCAATGTGATCAAAATACAACATAAATGGGGAGCTCCTTTTCATTTAGTTAAACTAATGTGATACTTGCGTATAGCATTAGCTGCTGAAAATGCCCAAAAGTGATTGTCCAATAAAAACTTTTCACAAAAACATAAACTATACCTTTGCTATTACCGATATGAAGGATTAGGCCTAAATCTGTAAATTTTGACTGTTTCAGCCAGATAAAAGCAGCTGCACACGCGGACGGCAATCACCTTTTATCAGACAACCAGTTTACTACACCGGCTACTACACTGTCTCGCACAGGCAGTCAACGAAGTGTGCGTGCAAACTACACGTTTTAACTGTGGATGGATGATGTTGTTGTTTTTGATTAAATACATTTAGAATGAACATTTGGGCTATTAGAATTAGTAATTAAACCACACTAGCCTATGTTTCGCACAAAACCTTTTAGTAAGGCTATAACAAAAAATGCATTCTATTTCTGCATTTCATTTCTGGGTGTGCCAGCTGCCTCTTTGGGTGGCGCTGTGGCACAGGCGTACCCTGGCACACCCGTGGCTATGCCAGTGGTCTATGGTGGGGCAATCCAGAATGCTGATTCAGCTCACACATGCATGCTGTGAAAACATGATGATTTATTGGCCCTAAACTTTGTCTAATAAACTCAACACTTGTGTAGCAATACACACAATTTCTGCAATGTTGTTTGTAAGATTACTATTAAAATGTATTTGTCCATTCTGAATATGTCCACACACTCATGCCCAAGTGGACAACACACCTGGGGTTGCTTACTGCACCAAATCATGAATGCAGCTTTTCACAGAAAATACTTAAAATGCATTCATATTTCCCTTGGCATGGTTTGCGCTTTTGTTTCTTCTCAAATAAGACATCTACACCTGCTATGTGTTTCAGTTAATACTGGCTAACAACAAAACAAAGCAAATACATGCTTGATCATTCAACTGTATTTCATTTGTGCATGCTCATTGCATCATGCAGTACTTAATGTTGCAGCAAATTGATGACCATTTTTCTGACCTAATACAAACAGTAATACCATCTCTTACATGTATGCTAAAAAAGCAGAGATGTATAGGGGTATTACTGAGACGGTGGAATGAGACGAAAAAATGTTCAGCATACACCGCAATAACAATATAGCGCAGAGTGCCATCCTTCTGACTTTGCTTACAGTCTTTCTTAAAGCACATCCAATAGATATAGCTGAGACTTATTGTATGATCGATGAGGGACGTCGAGCTTGAAGGCTTTCACAACTTTAAAGGCTCCTGAGCCAAAAGCTAATAGGGATTTAAAGTCCTCTGACAATCTCTCTCCATTTATCACAACTTGGAAGGAATATCTCTTGATGTCATCTTAAGGCCACTAGTGGCAGCAGGAGTGTTGATATTTAATGTGATAGAATATGTATATAAATAAAGAAAAGAACAGTTGGGCTGAGTCAGGATCTGTTTACTTGACGTGTTTAATATGAGGATTTAAAAGGACAATATTGGACAATTCTTCTGAGGAACATGCATTCTATTTTTGTACACACACACATACACCAATTAACACTACAGTACACCAAGCTGCACTCAATAGCGTCACAACTCTCCCAGTTCTCTGGATTTCCATATATAAAATGAAACACAAACGGTCTGTAATTGAATTCCAAAATAAAGCTTTGTAATGCTGGGTTTCAGAAACTAAGGTATAGTTTCAGATACTGTGCATGTCAAAAAGTAATTAGTTATTCACAAATCTTGAATGCTGTACCTGAACCACCATACGTTGCTAGGCAGAATTTTGTGGGATTCACCTCCCCCTAATAAATTAAGTAACCCCCCTTTTGTTTGATATGTGCTGTTAACTGTTTACAAAAGAGAATAGAACTTAACAGAGATGTTCTAACAGACAGAACTTCCACATAACATTTTTTAAAGGAGGGAGGCAACTTTTCGTTGCATTTTTGCTTCCATAGAGCGTGACAGTGACCGCCCACTTTTTTGGGGGCTCTGGTTCAGGAAGAAAAATTCTCATTTATTTTCTCCATTGACGTAAAATCCTTATTTACAGAGATTTAAGCCTGGAACCAAGCCATCCAGCTACCAGAGTGATCATGTTCTTAAACAATTTGATTTGGGGCAGAGGATTAATTAAAAAAGGAAAAAGGCAAAGTTACAAGACTGTGAACATATTGCAGTAGTAAAGGAACTGCGCATCCCATAACCCATTGTGAATGCCAGAAAATACATATTCTCCCTTTGTCCTTCTTAATTAGTTATCAGATTGTGTATATTATACCATTATAATAGTATAATACAATAGTTTTCATATTATTTATACTTCTAACAAACAGTCAGTCACTAGCCAATATGACTTTGCGGGGTTTGAAACATTTACATGGTAACAACTTCTCCAAGTTCCGAACAGCTCCGAAACGCTAAAGCTCCACCAATCAGAGGCGTCGCTTTCACACTTTAGGATTGTGGGTACTGTCTGGTATCCGTGATATTGTGAATAAATCATGTTTATCTTATAACAAGGTTGACATCATACGAACTTGTGGCTTATACCTGATTATATACCATTGATTCACAACCTCGTAGCTGTTTGGCTTGGTTCCAAGTTTAAAACATTGTATATAAGGAGAAAGTCATTGGATAAAATGTGCAATGTTTGAGCAAGGACGTAAGCAAAACTGTGTTGGTTTTAACCTTGCTAAAGGGACATTTTACAAGCAGAGCAGAGGTTCAGAAAGGTCACTGACAAGATTTCAGAACCAGTAGTCAGGTTCGTATTATATCGCCGGCTGCTGACTTGGCATGCTCTTGACAGGTTTACAGCATTTTTTTTGTGTTTCCATGTGGACATATATATATTTTTTTTTAAACGTGCTTGTATGGAAGTGATATAACGAATTAGCAAAAACCCAGTTTTACAATTTACCGGTGTAGTGTGGACATAGTCTCAGCCTCTTCTGTTCATTAGCACTACGTCACATTGGCAACTCAGTTCTGTAAAGAAAGGCTAGCTCTGCAAGACTACATTGTGGCTGACTGGCTGACTCTACACTAATGACTGAGGTTGGTACTAGGCGCTGCACTGCAGGTAATGTACTGTGACATGGCCAGCAATGTGTAAACAATAACATGCTTTATACCTGAAAAGGTATACTGTTATCTTTACAGTTCGAACATTACTGGGGACATTGCAGCAAACATTTTGTCAGTTTCTGCTTGTGGCATTCTGTTAAATTATTTAAATACAACAAATATACACTACAGAGCAACACGTTTCCAGTAAATTTGTCTGAGCTTATCTTAATGTCATTGTATTATCTTCAGTTTCTCCTACCTACCTTCTCTACCTGTAGGTTGTAGACTACTGTAGCTAATGAGTCTAGTCTGAGACTAAAGTTGGATGGATATATACAGTGGGAGGTACACTTTGATGTTTCCACTCACAAAATAAGCTTCAGATGACAGTACAGTAGTTTTAATAATTATTTAACGTATGTGAGAGCAACTCCAGTGGCCTTTGAGTTTGTAGATTACAGGTCCATGTTGCAGAGGGACACACAATTGTGATGCTGTATATTGTTGATATCTTATTTGTTTGGGATCTTGTTTATCAGATTATATCCCTATTAATTTAGACTTTTTTAGGTAATTTGTTTAATTTAGTTCTACCCTGTTGTTGACGATGTGTGTAAATTAACAGTACATGCATATCTCAACGTATCAAATTGAAAGTACTAATAAGCTACTACGTACATAGTACAGCCATTTTTTGTGCCTTTTGTTGGATTTGGGTAGATAGTGACAGAGTTTAATTTCTTTATTTTAAGAGAATGTTCATGAACATTCTTTCATATGTATGAATGGAATCACAAATGTATAGGCTATTCAGGGAAATGTGTATCCACAATGTCCCACCTCAAGACCAGAACAGTTTTAGAGAAAATGTCTGTGCATTGCAGGGACAAGCATAAGTCAGAAATTCTGACTTTATAAAGTCAGAAATTCTGACTTTATAAACTCGGAAATGTGAGTCACAAAGACGTCACTTCCTAAGCGCCCGCGGTATGACCATATGACAGAC